>OX375872.1:42874416-42990221 GCA_947359465.1 Metellina segmentata | reverse complement strand
CCATAAAGATTACCAAGTATCTTTACAATATTATTTTAAAGACTGTACTAAATGTGCTAAATTTCTAAATCTAAAAGCGTCATATGACCGAGGTTCCAAATTACGTGTTGTAGTCCTTGGACCTTTTCCTTGGGGGATTGATTCCGGACCGTAGTCTACAATTGCGTGGTGTTGTCGAATCTTTTCCTTCGGGTGTTGAGTCCTCACGTTGGGTTGGTGTGGAAGTTTGGAGAGTGGGGTGCCAGCTCAGGTGTTGCTTCGTCATCTGACCGTGGTTCAAAATTACGAGGTGTTGTCCTCGGATTTTTCCCTTAAGGGATTGATCCCGGACCGTCGTCAATAGCCCGTTGTGCAACTCTAGCACGATGTTAATTAAAATACCTACCTACCCAAAACAAGATGGTAATGGTAATGGGTAATTTTTAGTTAACGTCGTACTAGAGCAACACAACGGGCTATTGACGACGGTCCGGGATCAGTCCCTTAAGGGATAGATTCGAGGACAACACTTCGTAATTTTGAACCACGGTCAGATGACGAAGCAACACCTGAGCTCCCAAAAACTAGAAGTGTAATTTATCGGAAACTCTGAAATTGGGAAAAAATACTCGTAGGTAATCAAATGAGGGTTATACAATGTAGAAAAACGACCATTTTAACTCGTCTCATTTGGAAGAGCGTGGGTACTTCTATTTGGAAGCGGAAAGAATTAAAAGGTTTTTCATCGATCTCTCTAAAAGTTAAAACTAGCACAACGATATTAATTTTCATTTAGATTAACTCAGTGTTTACTTTTTATGACTTTTTTGTTGTTGTTGTTGGATCTCCATTTTTCATGATAGACTGACTTGTTACATTGTTTAATCGACTTATTCGATCTTGTCAAACTCCAAATTCTCTTCTTCCTCCCTGGGTGTATTTCTCTCTTCTGTTTTAGTGAAACTTTCATTGTGTATATGTCAGTTACTTGATATTGTATGTCCTGTGTCTGGCGCAGCATGGCCAAATATAGCCCTTGTGCCATATATATATATATATATATATATATATATAAAACTACAAACCCAACCACCAAATTCTACTCCGCATCTACCCAGTCTGTTCGGTGGCACTTTTCTTGTGTGTGGAAATTCAAGTAGACCTAGTGCAATATCGATGTTCAAAATTAAAACATTGATGTTGATAATACATCGCCCAGAAAACATCGATGTTTTTAAGCATCAATGTATTTAAACTTTCCCCCTCATTTCTAAAACTGGTTTAGCTACTTTAAACATTAATATTCGCTTGGGGGGGGGAAAGATTTAATTTGTCATTTGCCGTGTTTATTAATTTAGATGTAGGACTTTTTTTAACTGTCAAAACAAATTCAGAAAAATTAATAAGCACAATTAACAAATCTTTTGTTTTCAAATTGAATAATATAAAAGAAAGTAATATTTACAACAATTTGACATAGGTACTGCTAACCATAAGTGTAATTAGGTAGGTACATAACAATAATTATTGTTAGTTATTATTAATTATTTATCAACTTATTGGGGGGAACGCAACAAACTTTATTTGTTATCTACTGTAAATAAAAAATATTGGGGCCTTTAATTATTACAGACCCCAATATTTGTTATTTATAGTTTGTTAACTTTCCCCACCTTAAGCCGACTTCTTTTTTCACAGTTAGGCAAAAAGCTCTAAAGATGGGACATATGTTTATACTTGTATATACATCAATAACAAATTCTTAGTTTCACGGTTATTTTTCTTAAATTTTACTATGGTGCTTCAAAAATAAAATGTCGACAACGTAAAAACACCTACAATGTTAAAACATTGATGTTAAACAAACATCGGCTCCAGTAAATCGATGGTAAATACAAAAATGTTCTTATACAACATCGATGTTTTGAAAACATCAACATCGATGTCTCATCCATACTTTTCAGACCCTTTACCCTTGGCCACTTTGGTCTAAAAGTATGTTCAATTCACTGATTAATAAAATTATGCTACTTGGTTATTTTTAAATTTTTTTTATAATGGTACATTTTTCATTTAAAAATAAAACAGCGACAACGTAAAAACATCGACAAGTATAAACATCGATGTTCAAAAACCATCGGCTCCAATAAATCGATGTTTTTTTATAAAACATCGACATCGATGTCGCATCCTTAGTGCGGAGAACTTGGTTAATGGGTGACAGATCAGACATACAATTTCAACGACTTGAAACTTTGTGTCTGATCAGTGAACTCAAAATCAGATATACACCAGATAAGGTAAGCCAAGCAAGAAAAACAAAATAACGCTTCCCCACTCTCCTTTCCTAATACTATTTTTTGGGTGTCATATTAACACCCTTGAAAGTCTCAGTCGTATGGTAGGAGTGGTGTAAGGCAATTGGTCGAGCAATCCATTTGTGTCTGAGTGTAATGTTGTGTTCACAACTGGAGATGCAGAAAATTCCATGATACTAGTTTATTAAATTCAATAAAGTTGGCAAATTATATACATAATCACACCACATGACGGGTTGATTTCGGTGTTGATTGCAAAGGACTTGGAACGCGCTCTTGCTCTCAGCTCTGAGCTCCTTATTCTAAGGAACTCGTGAAAGAATAAATAGTTAAAAATCACTAGGGGATAACGATTAAGGGAAAGATTATTCGACCAGGGAATCTATCAAGAAAGTTAAATGGCAGAAATTCGGTGACTTTACGACGTAGCTAGTGGACCTTGCACCGTCGATATCGGGTTTTTTCCTCAAGTTCTGTATGAAGCTCCTCATCTTCACCCCAGAGCTTACACACTATTACTCGAGCCACGGCTTATTTCTGCAATATTTATTTCGAATGAATATTCATTGAAGTTACCTTTATAGTGGGCCAAAAAAAATCGAATTTCAACGGAACGAATTCTAATAATGAAAAACTTTTCTTAGTTCACCTCAGATTAGCATATCTGTTATTTTTTTAATTAAAAATATCTTAGTGAAGAGGCCAGCGGGGAAGGTGTGGAATTCTGGAGTTTTGGCAGCCCCTCGGTAATAACTTCAGTCAACGGGGTTTTTCACGTGGACAGTGTTAAATTGACCTACAACAATAATTGCCAATCGTAGAAACTCGTAAAACATTCTAAGATGTTCAGTTTTCGTGTCAAATTTTTCTACCAAACTTAGTCCAATTTCCGCATAAATGGTCACATACGTGGTCATTTACTGCTACATACCGTTTCCTTTGGGACTATCTAGCTGGTCTAATACGCGTTTATGAAAGATTCTACCCACTCTATTTCAAGTTATATAAGATTTAAAGTGGAATATGTAAAGTGGAATTCCTGAAAAACCAGGGAATAGGTGTACAGCATTTGTGATGTATTGGAACTGTTATCGAAATTACGAAGGCGAGAAACAATGGAGGGAATTACCAGAAAACTCGAAGAGTGCGTGGGCCGACATTTACAATGACTTCCTTGCCTTTTACACGTACAAGAGCTGTCACTAAATCACTGTTCTTGCATCTTGATGATGGAACAAGGTCCTGATAAAATGGATAATCAGATCTTGTCAGAAAAAATTTCCATCTACGCATCGTTACCAACCTTCCTAAAATTCCTACAGAGTTGAGTACAGAGTGAATGTCTTAACCAGATTTATCTCACCTTTAAAAACAGACGTTGATGCGTGTGAAAATATGTCTAGGAAGTTCATCGAGGCGGCTCACAACAGCAAATAAGGTCTTGTGATTGTACTTCGAAATCAAGAAACTATCCAAGACATTTTTAACATACAGGCTTATGTTATAAGGTATGATTTAGTTTCAAAACTCATGCCGTATGCAATAATAGTTTAAAATGCTAGTGGTTGGCGATGCATCTAAATAATTACTTACCTATCTCTTTGAGAATCATCATCGACTCTATGATTTGGAGAAACTCTCTTTTGAGCACCCAGAAAGATTTTCAAGCCCTTGTCCTCACAAAAAGGACATACAAGGGCAGTGAAATCTGAACCACAGGATTGGACACCGACACCTAGAGAAATGGCAGCAGTGTATTGAACTGAAGACCGGAGAGAAATCGAGTTATCGACAGTTAAAATTTTCTTGAAGAAATAATAAATTTCCTATACTTAGAATATTTTGAGCTTATTCATTGGATGTATTCACTGATCCTCCTATTTTCTGCCATTATGACATCTTAATGAACGTAATTGCCTTTGAAGATCTTACTTACTCTACCACACTAAAACGTGGAAGGATTGTATCCGCAGAAATGCTATGGAGAGAATTTAACGGAGTGATGCGTTTCACGAGTAGTCATGCTCAAAATTGACTCCAAATTGAGCCTCTAATACACATTCCACTGATGAATGAGAGAGAATGGGTGAAATAGATTTAACCACCTCTCCATAGTGATTCCTGGGTTCAAAAAGAAGATACGAAGTGCATATTGCCCTTTGAATAGAAGATAACTTAAAGTAAATCGGGTAGAAATGTATAAATACGTATTAGTTCTGCTAGGTAATCCTCAGGCAAGTATGTGGCAATTAGTAGGGAGATTGGGCTGAGTTTGACACGAATTGAACTTCCTAAAAAATGTTTTCCGATTTAAAGACATAGTTTTGGGCCACTTTAACGCTGTCTTAGTGACTCTTGGATGGAGCGACTTCCATCAGCATCCAGAAACCTAGAACTTCAATAGCTCTTCACCATGATATTTTTAAAATTAACAAATATGTTCATTTGAAGTGGACTACCAAACATTTTTCACCATTGAAATTTGTACTGGAGATATTCGATTTTTTCGACGCATCCTACTGTACTTGTAATGTCTCAATTTTCTAAAACCAAGAAAGAAAATTAATATTCAAGAATTGTCCATTCCTGTACACCACATCATGTTCAACATGTAACATTTCACTATAGTATGTTGATATACGTTTGTTAGTTCTAAGATAATCTGAAAATATTCAGCTTTTAATGCCATTCTGACTAATTACTGCGGTTTCCCTCTATCGGTGAAAATTTCATCTAATTTGCTTTCCTCCAGCCAAACACTGTCGTTCTTTAGATACCTTTTCGTGCAAACCGTACTTCAGATTTTTGCAAATTTATTAATTATTGAAATGGTAACAAATTTATGGGGGACACCCTAAATTTTGTATTATTATAGTCAAATTGTCAAATCATATTTCAAGTTGTAAGACGCGTTAAGTTGACTTAAGGACTGTGATAGAACTTGTACTTTCTGAATAGAAAGCCAAGATTTGTTAACTTAAACATCGAAACTTTTTGTAATAATTGTTAGCAATCTGTCAATAGCTATATCACGTCAGAAGCTATTCAACTGTGCAAACTATCTCTCCAATTTAAGCAAGAACTTGTTTGCACTTCCTATCAGTGGGACACAGAACATAGGAAACCCTTGCAGCACATGCTCTACGACGGTTCTTTTGCTCTAGTAGAGACATTCTGGCTGAAATAATCTCACTCTCATTGCCACGAGTTTGTTAGATTGGCCTTGGAGAAGATTATTGCGTGTCCCAGAATCATTTACTCTTTTTTTCGCATTTTGAGATAGATTACTTTCAATATCTTAAAAGAGCTGTGAACGGACGGTGTTATTTTTACCCAAAGAGAACGATTAGCACAATCGATCGGGTAGTGTTAATTTGAGGAGTTTTATCCACGTTTTCTTCTCTTAGGATTAAACGATGCTCACAATTGAGAAACAAATGGTTCTAAAAGTTATGTTTCAGATAAACTCTTTTTGTCATTCAAAATAAGAAGGTGGTAGAATATCGCACTAGAGCAACACAGCGGGCTATTGGCGCCGGTCCAGGATTAATCCCTCGAGAAAGATCCGAGAACACCTCGTAGTTTTGAACCACTGTCAGTTTTTATGATTCAAAGGGCTACTAGTTTATTTTTTAACATTAGGATATCACATATCTTAGATATCAATCTATGAAATGTGTGACATCGAAAACGTTTTAGGTTGCATTTATATCGTATCGAAAATAAGTAATTTATTTTCGCACAGAGCACGGGAATCGTTTATTAATGCATGATTTTCCTTAAATATTTGAATAATCCGCTGTGTTGTTCCAGTGTGCGACGTAAATTACAAGTACCTACCTACCTCAGACATTTGAATCATTTATTAGAAATGAGTCTTAGAACATTTAAAATAAATTGATAGAATGATGAAGACAGTAATTGATAGAATAATAAAAAAATAGAACGATAACAAATCACATTTTCAAAGATGAGTTAAGTTTTTAGATTAATCAATCGCACTTTTTAGCAATTTAGATTAATCAATCGCACAATTTAGATTAATCGATCATTAAAGAAACACATGTAAATATTTGAATTTAGAGTAAAAATGTATTTAAATGTAGATTATTATTTAAATGACAATTTTATACATATACTACTAAAATCTGTTACAAAAGTAACTTGATTTGAGATCTAAATTTAGTTTTACACCAATGAATCAATAAGCATAAATCAGGATTTACTATTCATAAAGTAATGTAATTGTTGCGATATCATTAGAGTTCTTCTTAGAATTTTGTCGAAAAGAACTTAGAACATGTTTTGAAATAAATTGTCAAAACACTTATTTTAGCAACTAAGAGAATTTCCAATTTTGGAAAATAATTGTGACAATTAAAAACGCTTACTTTTGAACAAAACGTATTTTTTAAATGCAACAATCTCTATGTTTTTAGACATGTTATAGTTTTCAATCGAATGTTTTAAAATCAGTCAACTAAATTCGTTGATCTAAAAATAGAGACTATGAGATACTACACTGCAGTAAGAGGAATATCAATAGGTTTGGTACAGAGGAATCCCTTGACAATTATTCCGATTAAGGAGGCATACCAAATTTGGATGGTTATTAATTAGCTATTGTGATGAACTTATATCACATGAAAGAAGGCACGTGTTTTTACATGGAAATATACTCACACACTTCAGATTGTAATTTATGTTAATATGTGAAAGCGTTGTTTCTGGTAGGTAGGGCAAATTTAAAATTGGGTCACTTTTTCAGTTGAGTTCATTGATTGGGTTGTTACAGTAAATTCAACTGACTAAAAACTAACGTTCTTACTCAAATCGTGTTTGAAGTTCTCGTAAGATAAGCGAAGCAGATCAGCAGCAAGAGATTTCCAATCGGGGGATAAGTGTCGCCAAACGGCATCCCTCGGTCACGAGCTGCTCCAAACTTTCCATCAGAAGTCGGAAGTTTCTTCTACAGGTGACATGGCCATGACTCTCAACCAAGTCTTCACGAACGTTCTTTGCCGGCTGAAGAAAATCGCTTTTGCTAAAGAAGATGAGGATGTTGCCATTTATCCAGCGATACCTCTCTATGAGAAGTTTCTACAAGAAGAAACTGATTGGTGAGTGCATGGTTAGTCTACTATCGAAGTTTAGTTTATAAAACTATAAAATTGAATATACATTTAGTCTTATTTGAATCGAAACGCTTGTGGAACTTCCCCTTTTATTTGTATTAATTTGTATTAATCGGGGAATAATGTTGAATGACAGTCTTTAAGGGAGATTTTAGATTTGAGCAATTTAAATACTTACATTCAATTCGAAGTCAACTGTATTTTAATAGGTACTTTTTGAATAAATGAAAAAACCCTGATAAAACAAGAATACTTAGGAGTTTATACTATTCTTTAGAATCTATGATGGTGAAACATAGTTTTCACCTGTGCATAGTACTACCTCAATTTAGTTATATTGTAACAATACCTTCATTTTTTGACTGAATGTAATTGAATGGGTCTAAAAAATATTTTTTACTCAAATTTGAATCTTAAGGACCAATTGAATTTAGTTTCCGAACTATAACATTTTGCTCTGGGTTTCAATATCGAATAAGAGTCATATTTCCTTAAAAAATTTTTAGTTTGAAACATTCAGCTTAATGTAAAATATCAAGACTTATTTGAATTTTAAAATATTAGAATAGTTTTTTCAACTCATGTTTTAGGTTTTACTAGGTTTTTAAATGGATGTTTTAGGTTATTATAGGTTCTAACAAAAATATCACTTTAGATTGTTATATCCTAAGATTAGGGGACTTTTTATGGATCTAATAACAATTTTTAAATCGCGTACTCGATTTTTTGTAAATAACATTGTAAAATTTGTAATTCGTCATAGCGATCTAGTGGGGGTCACAACCAATCATACAATATTAATTTGACAATTAATTTATTTATTAAGAATAACTAAGCGCGCGTGCTTATAAACAGGCCAAGAATTTACGATAGAAATTTCTTTTTCGAATTGGAGCGAGACTGGCCAAATACTAGTATTGAGGTTGTAAATTTATATTCAACTTTTGAAACTGTATAAACGAAAATCCTTTTTTACATATTTGCTTAACACTGTTTATTCAAACGTATTGATAAATTTGTATTGGTAAAGCCTCTGCGAACTTCAGATAGAATTCCATTTAGTCCTGGAAAAACAAGTTCAACGGAATCAAACCATGGGGCAAATTTCTATGGCTGTACACCCCAGATAATTTTCCATGTTTCCAAGAACTCAGGACACATCCCCAATTGTTTTCAAGTCAGTTATTAGAATCTTTAAGTTCCTGGATACAGCTATGCCAACCGGTCTACCCTTCACTCCAGCATCCAACAATCGGTCCGGTCAAATACAATTATGGCCCCTTGTGATAGTAGAAGCTAAGTTGCTGTAGGGTGTTCTTATGAAAGCTAGAGCATTAACCGGAGAGATTTGCCTCCTTGTTCCCAAAGCTACTTCGAAACACTTTTGATACCCACATGGTGATTGGCATAATACAATGCTGTAGATTTTCACCATTCTCAAGAACATACCGAAAAATAGACACAACATTCGGCGTTTTTATGTTTATTAGTGAAGATGTCTTCAGAATTCAAAGTATTTACCGTTTGACGTAGGATACTGAGCCCCTCAGCAAGGCGGTAAAGACCATGTTTACAGGTGAACAGGTGAGCTGCAGCATCATCGGATCAAATGTCATTAAGGCATTCTACAGCTTTTAGCACATGGACTACACTATCGACCATAAGCACAGCCTATGCGTGTGTATCCTTTATCTATTTCATAGTTTTGACAATATTCAAAAATATTACCCCGTCTAAAACCCTAATTGTCAGAGGAATTCAAGAAAGACCAATACTTTGATCTTGATCCCTTTTGCTCGGTTGCAGTATTACATTTTGTTAAGACGTTTTCATTGGTTTTTTAAAAATAAACATTGGTTTTAATGACCATGATTTTACATTGATACTGAATTCATTTGAATAGTTCATAGAGAAATTTAATTACATTAGCTTTGGACATACGTAAGAAAACTTGTTCACGTTCACAGTTTTGAGTTTCGGTCCAGCTTAGCAGTTACAATGGCTAGATTGAAATCGTGGGACTTATTTTTATATTAAGACGATTATTTGCAGACAGCTTAGTGTTTTTCCCTTTTACAAGAGTTTAGCATATTTAGTCTTTTCAGGGAAAGGAAAGACTTAGTCTGCTAAACTGAATCACCATAGCAATATGCTTTTGCACTTAGCACTTTATAATTGGAAATTACATTTAAAATTTTTCTTTAACCCAATTTAATTAAGTTTTGCAAATTTTAATAGATTTTACGTTGCAGAGTTTGTTTTGAGGCCATTCCAATGGCTTAGGATCTTAGACAATCAAAACTACTTGAAAACAAAAGCGAAACTTATTGCTTCGTGTTGTGCTCGAAGTGATTTAGTGGAGTTTTTTAAGAGCCGACCTCTTCCGAAAAACAAAGGCCTAACTGATGGTTATATGTGAGGGTGGGTAAGCAAGTAGTTGCGCGATCAGCTACCAGACGCGTCCGATGGGGGACAAATCTGGTGAATGGGCGGGTCATGGAAGAAATGGCACCTGATGGACATCGAAAAATTGTACGTTGCATGCCACATGAGCTCGCTCATTGTCCTGTTGAAAACTGGCCGGAGGATGGTAACTAGATGCAGATAAGGTAGGACAACTGGCTCCAAACTTCAGAGATGTAGCTGTGACTGTTGAGCGTACGGACAATGCGTACTAGGCGGATGTGGGAGTAGAGTCCAATGGCAACCCATATCACAACGCCATGTGACGGATCTGTATGGCGATGTTTAATGCAAGAGTTATGCAGTTTATCGCCGCGGTGCCGCGAGAATAGGATGAGACGGAATTGAGATTCGTTTGAAAAGACACTGTCATTCATTTGTCCATATGCGGCGCTCTACACACTATTACAACCTCAGTCGCTTGTGGTGTAGAATCAAAGGTAGTCACAGGAAAGAACGCCTTGAAAAAATTTCCAGCTGCTGCAGACGACGTCAAATTGTGGTGCTGACACAGATTATTGTGAAACACGCGCTAATTCTTGAGCTAGGGTTCATGATGTTGCAGTACGATCCGTAATAGCCACAAGATATCTGCCCTTTGTCAGTGGTATGACGAGGCTGCTGCAATCGTCCACATCAGTCAGTTTGTTTCTTCAGCATCCACCGTTTCCCCATTTGCATCACTGTGGCTTGATTTCGTCCAACTCGAGAGCCGATTTCTCGGAAGGATAATCCGCACTCTCTAAAATCTACTTCAAGTTGGGTTGACGTGGAAGTTTGGAGAGTGGGGTGCCAGCTCAGATGTTGCCTCGTCATCTGACCGTGGTTCAAAATTACGTGGTGTTGTCCTCGAATCTTTCCAATAGGGGATTGATCCCGGACCGTCGTCGATAGCCCGTTGTGTTGCTCTAGTATGACGTTAAATAAAAATTACCTTACCTCTAAAATCTACAAGTCTTCCTCTGTCAAACTCAGAAACGTGCTTGTATGACTGCCGTATCTATCGACAAGGCCTAATTAAGCTTCTTATACGCAGGAACTTCAAGAAAATACAATTCCAATTCTTAAAACCTGCTGTGTTCTTTATTTTTATACTGCTACAGGTAACGTTTCGGGACCACATGATTTGCATATACGATGTAATAATTTGCATATTTAATTTTTTAAATGCCTGTCGCATATTCAACCATCCAAGTGATTTCGATGAGATGTATCGTCCATCAAGATATGACTAATTTTGCTAATGACAAGATATTTCGCCATCAAGAATGCCGAATGATTTCCGAATCAAGATAATGCCGTTTTTTGATGACGAGATCTAAGATGAGGTCAGTTTTCTTCTAATGACGAGACATCACGTCCATGACAATGTGGTCAGATGTACTAACGGCGAGATCGGGACAACTACCAGGAGGGTTAATACTGATGGCCCCAATCACTCCATCCAAACCAATCCCACCCATTTCCATGGAATCATCACAGTAGAATTGAACTGGGGACAAATGTACAAAGTTGAAATCAATACGAAATAGTCTTTAAAGGAGAGTTGTTCTTTTCAAATTTGAGAACCTTTCGTTGACCAAAATGAAGTAGTCAAGCGTTTGATTATCGAATTCCATTCCGGAGGCGAGGGTTATTAATTATTCAAGTTCGATCAATGGCTCTTCTGCCTTAGTATTGAATATTGGTTGAGGTACTTCAGTATTTCTTTCGTTTCGATCAATGCATTTGTCTTAGCTTAAATAAGATTTAGGATGAATTAGAACAAGAAATGTTTGATTTCAATTGAATAGATCCAATGAGTTTCAATCGATAGGAATGAACTGCATGTGATTATAGAATAGAACATTTTGGATCTTTGCACCAGAGAAAGTGGATACTGGAGCCCTAATAAATTTCGCACTAATATTTAATGAAATATAGAATTGCAATAGTTATACTTTCGAAGTGTTTTAGAATTTAATATTTAAATGAGCATCCGAAGTAAAAATACATTTTAGATTAGCAATATAAGTGTTTAATACATATTTATCGTGAATCGTATTTAATTTGTTCGTCCTTCCGAGAGTTTCGAATGGACTTTATTTTGCATCATTTATATTTATCGAGATTGCTGAGTTCCAAATTTTGCCATTTTGCTCACTTTACTAAACCTACAGGAAATCAGAAAATTTTGGCGTAAAACATATATTTAAGCATTTAATTAAAAACTATGAAATCAAAACTAAACGTTTTTAATTTCATTCATTATCTTAAGACTGCACTAATGACTACATTTTAAAATTTTAATAATACACAAATGAAATATATTACACTTTTGTGTTCACTGTGAAAGCAGTGGTCTAAAAAGTATTGCGGCATTCTTGAAAAAAGTACAATAAATAGGTAAATTTCTAAGAACCTGTAATGTCGGTGGAGTGATACTCTTATTATCGAAGAAATCTAGAGGAATAGGGAAACCCACGTTTTTTATTGATCTGGACCTATAAAGAACTCAACTAAAACGTAAAAATGAAGTACTCACAGTTCACGGATTATATTTAAATCCAAGTCGCCACGAGACCCTCTCAAAGTTCAGTCGTGGAAAAACAAACGAACCACCCCTTTTCATACGAGCAATTTATTTTAACAGTAGAGAAAATTCAAAGATGGCGTTTGACAGAAACTGACGTCTTCTATAAATTCAAATGCAAGAAATTTGTATTAGAGGCCGTCTTCATATTGAATTGAGCACCGTCTTCATAATTTACAATAGAAAACCCCAATTTCGACACACAATTTCGAATCTACATACCTGTATATCAAAATTTAACTCCAGATGCCAAATTCAATGTCATTAGGTCTTACCATTTCGAAATTCGGGTAGCTATATCTACAATTAAACTCGATCTACGAATAGCAATTTTCAATTTGGAGCTAATCCCAGAAATTGACAGCAACTTTAACACTGACTACCTTTGGATATAACGATAGTGATTCGTGAAATTTCATATTTAGACTAATTTAACGATGTTGAATCGAATTGGGGCATCAAAACACGGTGTTTCCATTAGACATTTTGTTGTTTGTGCAAAATTTGATATGAAGATGTTCCCTTATCCAATGTTTTTGGATTTGAATTTGGAGAGAATATTAATCACTATTGAAGGATACCTTTGAATTTTCTCTAGTATGAATACTGCTCGAAATAAAGGGGGTAATTAGTTTTTTTTCCCCACGATTGTACCTTCTGCTACCTTCCTCTAGTCTTAGTTAACTTCCGCCAACCTGGGTAGCTCAATCTATTGAACATTACTTTGAAAGAGACTTTTACAAAATTTATAATTTCAAGTTCTCAGAACAAAGAACAAATTAGGAAGAAATGAAAGATCTCTTTTGACTGTAGAAAACTTCGGTGAAATGTTGAATGCAAACAAGGTGTAAAATAATTTCCAATTATCGAAAGACGAATTGAAAAGAAACAAAACCAACTTTAACATTCGAGGCGTGAACATGAAGATAGGATCAGCATGATAAATATTCGTTATACTTTTAAAGCCACTTAAATTGTGTTCGGAAGCCCAACAAATGTTGAATGCTAAAATTAGACTTTGATGGTTGAGTACTAGAATAAAAGCCATACTCAATTAAAAAAAGTGAATCGAAGGTCTTTCCAGAGAAAAACAATTCATTAAGATCGTCAAGAATTCTGTAACTTGGTGATATTTGTAGATAAATCTATAAATTCAATATTTTTTACTGATAGAAATCAAACGGTGGGAGTGAAACACAATACTGACAATAAACTCTTACTCCCACAATAAGACATGCTGGTAGCAGCTGGGCTCTATTCATAGGTTTTTGGATTTAGAATTATCATTTGATTGACCGTAAAAGGATAAAATTGATACACCGAAAAGGAAAGTGTGTTAAAAAATGGGCAACAACTTAATTTTATCAGTATAATGATCCGCTGCTCAATGGCCATATTCGTAGATAACTGCTCTTATTGAAAATACTTGGAATTATTTGCAATTTAGAATGAAGGAAGGCATTGAACATTAAAAATTAAAATGATCTTTGAGGTTGTAGAATGAGAAAAATAGAACCAATAATTTGAAAATGATTTAAATCTATGACCAAGAGATTCGAAGAAGTGATAGAATGAGAAATTGGAATATTAAAAAGTAATTTTCTCATTATTTGTCTAAAACTCAATGCAAGTGAACGGATTATTTTTTACACTTATTTTCTTTATAAGCACATGTACAAGTTTCGTATTTATTTTTTATTACAGATTTCTTATAATTTTCGTTTTTCTTTATTATTTTTATTCGATTGTTTTGCTTAGTAAATTCGGTTCAAAGCTATTTTACACAGCGAAATATTTTACTTTGTGAAAAAATATGCATTATTTTATAAGGTCATTGGGAGATATCCCAACACATTTTTGATTCATAGTATATTTCACCATCGTTCCAAACGCTTGAATCGATTGGCGTAAAATTATTAAATTGTACTCTTTTAAAACGTATTGGAGGGGTTAGTTATACTGTTGAGAATTAGAAGGAAATAAATAATTCACTGATAATAGGAATTTAAGACAGGGAAATAGTCTGTTTCTATTGTATAATCGAGTTCTGATTCTATAAACTGTTTACTATAACGTAGTGAGAATAAAAGCAGAGTGTCACTTTCAGAAAACTTTCTCTTTCACAATAAAAGAAAGAGTGTCACTTTCAGAAAACATTTCTGAACGCCGAGCATATAGCTAATAGAAACTAAGAATTTTATGTTTTTCAGATTTAAACAGATTTTAAACAAATAATTTTAAGATTTTTTGAAAATATGATTTCCATATGTACAGTCGCGGGAAAAAAACAAACCATCTTCATTCAAACAGTTTAAACATTAGATCAAATTCAAAGATGGCATTCGACCAGGGAATAACGCCTTTTATAAATTCACATGCATAAAATTTGCGCTAAGGGGCTGTATTCATATTACATTGAGCACCAACCTCATAATACCAAGTTTCATGTCATTCATGAACACAGAAAGTTTGGAGAGAGAGAGAGAGAGAGAGAGAGAGCTCCAAAGTTTCCTAGATTTTTATGGATATTTTCTGAAACAGTATTACTATAGCGCTGATATTTAGTAGAAAATTGCTATCAGGGTCCCAAAAAAAGTTTAGATAATATTTAAGTTTTTAAATAAGCTTTAATTTGCATTATTAGAGCTGCTATATTAATATTCGAAAAATAAATTATGAATAGGACCTTGATATATTTTGACAGAAAACGATTCAGAAAGATTTTTAAGTCTTTCAACTATTTCCTCTGGATAGTTTTTGCGCTACATTTAAATTTTCGTCACTACGGGGTTTTTAAGGAGAGGGGAGCATACAAAAGATGAAAAAAAAATTATGTCAAACATGAGAAATGTGAAGTTTTGAAAAATGTTTGAAAATATAATTTATGTAATCTAATAGACATTACCTTCTACTTGTAATGTGTGATACAATTGAACAAAGATCAATCTAATTGTAGAGATAGGAAAACTATGTTTTTACGAATAGTCTTAAGGGCTATTGCTAACTTGCGATAACAGTTATTATGAAAAGCTTACTTAATAGTTACTGAAAAAATTTAACAGTTATCACTAACTGTAAAAAATTGAAGTTGACGGTACAATTAAACTAAAAATTGATTATCCTTTTCTTTTCAAATTACTCGTACATCAAGATCGAGATACCTAGTCGTTAATGACGAGATACCTAGTCGAAACAATCAGCAGAAGGGTTTAGATTCTTTGTAATATTCTTTTAGTCAAGCGACAAATTAACACCTCCTGATTAACTGGAAATAATCTAGATCTACGAATAGTAACTTTCAATGTAAGGATGATCCCTGAAATGGACAACGGCTTCAACATTGAATATCTCCAGATATAACTATAGTAAAATGAAATTTCACGATTTCACTCAGACTAATTTCACGATGTAGAATCTGATTAAGGCATCGAAACATGGTGTTGCCATTGGAAATTTTGTTGTTTAGGCAAAATTTTATATGAAAACGGCCCCGCATTCAATGTTTTTTGCATTTGAATTTGTAGAGGACGTTGTTCCTTGTTGAATTATATCTTTGAATTTGCGCTTCTATGAATATTGTGCTTGAGATAAAGAAGGTTCGTTTTTTCCTTGACTACATTTTTAGATTTTGAAACAATTCTTTGAAAGTGAGACCTGATTTTAACACCCATATTGCATCTGAAGTCTAACAAATTAATTTATAATTAGATACATTCTTAAATATCTCCTTAGAATCCTTTGGGATTTACGCTATATTTGGAATGCAAGATTTCATTTACAAAAATTATTCATAAATTGACCGTTTGGTTCTTTTTAATCTATAACATATTTCGAAAAACTTTAAGAAATGGTTTATGTTTGTGAATTCATACTGGGACAACAATCATATATGAATTTATTTTTATTTTTTATCAAGTTTAAAATTAAATTCGTAGTGACACAAATATAAAAGCTGTTCAGGATTTTTATGCAGTTTTTGACATTTGAAATAAAGTGCAGTCAGCTAAAGGGATATAGATTAGTTTGTTTTCAAGAATCTTGAAAAGCTGAAGGATTAAGGTCATTTTGCAGGATGCATTTCTTTACTATATTTCTAGAGTGAGTGCTGGCCTGGTGAAGAGCAAAGAATTCTTTTTGTTTCGTTATCGACAGCAAAAGTAAACCAACTGTGAACATGAATGTTGAGTCTTTAGATTAAGAAATCCTCTATAACCTATATAAGGTTTAAAATTACCTCTTCTCTAGTGATGGATGATGCAGTAATCCTTAGAACGTCTGTTGTAGGAACACTTCCAATTCAAAAGTGACCGTGAAGAAATAAAAATGGAGTGCTTGTTTGTCGATAGACTATTTTCATCCCATTTCAACTTATCCGTTTTGAACCATTTTGAATCAAAATCGATGGTTTCCGCTTTTTTGTATGTATGTGACACCACTGCTACGTCTAAATAGTTAGATATACTTTCATGAAATTTTGTATACTTCTAATACTCACTTAGTGGCAGCGTCTCTGAGTAATGTCTGTGCATGTATCTCAAAAAGAGCTCAATGAACTAGGGTTGATAGATTTATAGTAAGGTCTCCTATCGGTATTACAAACAAAATTTCTCTTGAACCATTTTCTGCTACACAATTTTTCCAATTCGCTTTTCCATTCCGTTCGTGATTTCAACTTCGCTATCGGACTAAAAATGTTAACCTTTCAATTAGAAGTCGGATTGCAAGTGTGAATGGCCATCGTTTCCGTCGATTGCAATGTGGTCTTGGGTTGTCATCCTTACAGGCCTGAGATTTTCAAAAATAGTGTCTCTATTTCTGATAGCTGTTTTATACGTATCTTACTTAAGGCTAGTAAACACTATTATTCAAGAACGTCAAATATTAAACTGAAACTTAACTCGTATTGTCTACCAAACCACATGCGCAATTGTTTTACTACTAGCAATACCATGCGGCATCGCAGTTTCGTAAAATTATATACTCTTTGTAAAATGTTTTGTAACTTAGTGAATAAACAATTTAACCCTATTTTTGTGCGTGGGATGTACGTACGTGAATCAACCCTATAACCTGGAAGCCGAGATACTAAAACTACCGAAACAATAGAATCGGATTTGAAATCTCATATCCATCGGGTCGATGTCCATCTCTGATTCTTGTCTCGTAGTATATGAAGAAGGGGGAAATATCGATTTTATGATACTTTTCGAATGGATATTAATCATGAAACCATATCCTGGCATTGACTTTAGAAGAAACAGAATCCCCCGAAGAAAGACGAACAACTACCTGTTTTGAAGCACCCTTAAATGGACTCCATGTGTGCTCAACAACATGCCAAATGTACTTGACAGTCCTAGTGTCTATAGCTATCAACCAAAGATGACATGTTTCAAACACTTGATAAACTTTTCGTCATGTTTATTATAAAAAATGATGTCATTTAACCTGAACTGTTTAACCGTGCACGCATTATTTCACCACGCAACCTACACGACTTCTTGACCAATAGAATTCTTTCTGGGGTTCTTTCAACCAATCGATGTGAGTCATTATGCAGCTGTGGATGAAAGCAACACCACACTACTCGGAAATCCTGTGACCCACAGAGGATTAGAGTTCGATATATTTTTGTGGCTGGGTGATCAATAAAAGGACGCCTAAATTGTTCAAATATCTGTTGACAAGAAATGCGAAACAGTAGAATATCGTTTATCGTTGCATCTTTTTTAATTTACATCTATGTTTAGTCTCTTTGTTTATGCTGATTGGATTAGAACCTGACTTCAAACACACCTTTGTTCGAAACAGTTTTATTAAACACTCAATAAAAATCGATATTCCTGCATCACCAGAAATTTATTATTAAGCTTTAACTACGTACCTTATTTTTAAAGTATCGTAATGTTTGTCAAAAAAGAATTTCATATTTATAGAAATTCGCAAGAAATTGTCAATTTCAATAAAAAGGGTTTTCAATTCGAAAACAAGTTTATAAATATGAATTTTTAATACACGCGAAAACTACGTCTTTACTGTCAGGAAAAGAACCTCCCTCACAAGTGCGTGATGAAAAAGACCCATTGATAAAAAAAAGAGGGAAGATAATTCCATTTTATTGAGGACCTTCGTGAGGCCTTTTCTTGTTCCCTCGTCTTCGTGTTCAAGTCTTGATGCGGCTCTTAATGTTCGCTTTTATCCTTGGATGAAGATAGGAACAACGGGTTTCCAATGTCTCAGCTAGCTCAAACCAGGCAGCTACTCTTTTCAAATTGAAGAGTTGAGAAAGCTAATATTTCAAGTAAAGATCATTACTTTTCAGTGGTTTACTCTAGCATCCGTGGAATGGACGGATCTTCTTTGTCAGGGTCGTTTTCATTGCCACAGCAAGTTTAAGGAAATCATACGTTGCGATTTCAGGAGTAACAAGGGGTCGTCACCTTTTTAAATTTTTAAAGGAATGTAATGATTTTGTATACTTTAAGAAGGTCCCTCGGCCAGTTGCCACTTTTGCAGCAGATTGAGTCACATTGTAACTCGAGTTCAGGTTTCAGCTTGTGGACTTGGACGGTGCTTTGTTTAACCGAAGGAGACGTTGGAATATATACCGGAGAGACGCTACTGTGTACCTTCCAGGCGATTGTTAGTATTGTCTAGTTTTTATTGCTTTCAAATTGTATAGTAGACATCGTGAAATTTGAAACTGAAGATGAAAGCTTCAGACTACGTAATAAAGTTGTATTATATTGTATTGGGCGTCTTTACTTAGTACATTTTTTAGTCATAGTACTTTCAACTTTCTAATATGATAAAAATAACTATTTTTAACAGTTGACTGCCAACTACGGAAGAGTTATTTCGTAAGCCAAGTATATTCATAGATGCTACCTGTAAAAAAAGATAAAGATTATCGAAAATAAGCATAAAAATAGTTCTGACTTTACAGAACAGAACATTAATTAATAAAAATCGCAATAATTAGTATTTCAATGGAAATAATAACCTTTGGCACATGTGAATATGTTTCTTGGTGACAGAGCTAAAAGAAACGAAGCTGGAATTCCAGGACAAAAATAGCGTCATTGACGATGATTGTTGTTTTATGCACATACTCTACACGAATTTTTTTCTGTGGGTGACATAAGCTCTAATATAATATCCCTTTTCAAGTTTAGGCACCTATCCAAATGGTAACGATCTTTTCGGAGACGAGTTTGGCATCTGAGATAAGTGGCAGTCGACTTATTAAAAAGCTTTTGCAAAAGCAACTCTCACCTTTTTTTTATGAGTGCTAGTTTTGCATAATTTATTTTTGAATAAATGAAAAAACTTGAATAAAATAACTTCAAATGACCTATGGAAATTCCTTGGATCCTTTCAAAAGACAGGGCGGATGTAATTACAAGAGAAGGAATGGCTTACAATGCGAAGTAGAAAGAGGAAGACAGTCAAAGAGTAGTATGTGAAAAAGGAACGAAAAAGTTGATCCCGTTCAATTTAAAAGGTTATCAGAATTTGGGAGATCGCTTTGACTTGAGCGTATTGGTTGGTTGGTTATTTGGCATTTTATGACACAAGGATCATATTTAGTCAAGCTGTGTCTAACACAAGACAACGTCAAGCAAAAAAATGTCGTGAAAGGGGACAAAGAGGCATTGGGAACAGAATAGTGGGATGAAGCAGAAAAATATCGCTTGGATATCCTGAGAGCGCGGCCCCCCGTGTTTACTAAAGACAGTAATCCCCACCTGAAAAGGAAAGGTCACTATAGTACCTCTGGTCCGTGAAGCCAGTACGCACCTAAAGGAGATCTGCCCAGAGGGCATTGAGCGTATTGATCAGAATAGAGTAGATATTTTTACCAATGATAGGGAGGTGCAAACAAGATTGAGAAAAAGTAAAACATTGGGTCTTCAATTTTATTTTGTATTCAGAAACAAAACTGTAGACGAATCATCTATATTCAAATTCAATTGCATCAGGAGATTAAACAAGGAACCAGGTTTGGGAAATTTTGCTTTTATAAATAACGTAACGTTTTTCCAATCCTTTTTGGGCATTTAGATACATGGGAAGTTTGCAACTTAGCCCGTTTAGACAACTGCGTTTAAGGCATATTTGTTCAGCTTCAGTTATTCTGGGGGAAGTAATTTATATAAAATTTGTACGTATTGAGTCTTTGAGGCAGCCTTTTGTGACCTATTTCATTATGTTTGAAAGTAAGACGTTACTGTTAGTTTAAGTTGCTTCCAGGAATGTTTAGAATTAAATGACGAACAATTAAATTTGAGGAAAGTGTACATTCTTGATAATTAATATCTTTTTCGTTTTATTCATCTAAATATATAGATACATGGGAAGTATTAGAGAATATAACTATCTTAGAGTATTTTAATGTTATTTTTTTCGACTACATAGAAATTATAAGTACTAACATACCAAACTGGCGCGCAAATCGGGATTATTTCGTGTGTATGGGAACCATATTTGCGAGGTTCTTAATATTGTTTAGTGCCTGGAGTTTTCAAAAATCAAGACAAGTGTCTTTTCTAACATTCCTGCTCAATTTCAAATATTTATTCAACAAAGACTTTAGTTAGTCGCTCAGCGTTGTAAGACGATGAATAATATTGAGACAATTTCAATGAAATCTTAATTTTGTGCCTGGTTCTTTCTCTCTCTCTCTCTAGATTTGGTTACCATAGTTTTTAGATACAATGATAGTTTTCGAAATGACTTTATTACATTCGGTAATGTTCAGTGTTAGTAGCTTAACTACTTATATAAAATAACGTTTTCACTTTTAAAGAACTGGTTTCAATACACACTTATGTACACTTAATAATACACTTACTAAAAAATAGTAGATTCTAACTCTGGTAAAGATATATCCAATATACACTACGCTACAATAATGGACTGGACAGCAATATGTGATGGTATAAGGGAAAGAAATATGCTTTAATAAGGGGATGGTCCCCACGTGCTGCAATTACACTAGCAACCCTTCTGGGCATACTTTTAACATGGTTTTGATACACAGCTATGTATATTTGTGTCCATTCCTGCTGCAAGAATGTCGCCAGCTCAGCTGTAGGTTTCGGACGTGGTTCCCGGGACCGTAAGCGTCGCTCTAACTCGTCCCACAAATGTTCTATGGGGTTTTGGTCGGGACTCTGAGCAAGCCAGGGAAGACGTTTTACATCCATACCTTGATACCTCCTTGTTTGACAGAGGCTGCAACATGATATGGCGCGTTGCCGTCCTGGAAGTAACATTTGTCCATTCCATAAAATTGCCAGAGCGTATAAAGAACCTGATCGTCCAAAATATTCATGTAGGCGTCGGCATTCAATTTACCAGGAACAACATGCAAAGTTCCCAGGCCATACTACGAAAAACACCCCTAAACAAGTAGTCGAATTTTATGAAAATCCGCTAGAGTCCGGTCCATTATTGTAGGGTAGTGATATATAGTAAGAGTTTGGCGACATTTTGTTGATTATACACACTATTGATATGAATGTTTTTGTTTGAAAGGAGAAGCGCAAGGGGTTGACAGGATCAAGAGATGAAATGCTCGTCTCTCATCTATTGTTCATATCATTCCATATAATCTTAATTTCAATCATACTTTTTACCCTTTCTCCTGAATATAATTCTAAATCTTGTAATACGTGAAAGTAATCTTGTAATACGTGAACGTTATCTTGTAATACGTGAAAATAATCTTGTGATACGTAAACGTAATCTTGTATTTCAGTTCAATTTATACATATTACGATTTACACGTTTACACGTATGGCAGGTTTAGATGCTTATGGCATGCGATCCCCAAAAATATGTTGCACTTTACATTGATTTTAATAATTTTTAACACCCAGATTACCTTTTTAACATATTTTTAGTTAGGGAGAGTAATTTATTCTCCGGTTTCAAGAGATGAAGAATGAGTGTGACATACAAATCTATTTTCAAGGTAAACTGCCATACTAAATACAAATGCTTTTAGCATCATCTTTATATGTTATCGTTGTTGACAGTTTTATACGTACGGAATATAAAAAGCTAAAAGAAGACCCTCCTTGATTCTTTTAATAAATAAAAAGCAGCCACAGCAGTCAAAATCAGTTACTTTCGTCTCTTATTATTTCTAACTTTAAATAGACTTTTAAAAACTGAAAAGCTTCGAACAATAAAAATCAAAAGGAATGCACAGGGAAATTCTTAAATTCTATTTTCCTCCATCATTTACCAAACAACTTTGAACTTTTGTTTTTAAACTTAACATTGTATCTAAAATATGAATATATTTCTCTGAAACAAGTCTAATGTCTTTATAGATCAATAAGCATCATGACATTTCTTAAATTCTTTAGCAGATGCAATATTTTTTTTCAACTTAACTATTAGAGTTTATTGAGGAATACGATGCAGCATGTTTAGGTTTACCGAATGATGGCATCGAATGAAATGATGGATTTCCTGTTTTGTGTTGAAATACATTAGAACGAGAGATCTTAATGCTTAGATACTCGTATAATTAGATCTTGATAATTTTAATTTTGGTAATGGTAATTTTTTGGTTATTTTTAATTATCAACGGGCTATTGAGGACGGTCTGGGATTAATACCCTAAGTGAAAGATCCATCGACAACACCACGTAATTTTGAACTACGGTGAGATGACGAGGCAACACCTGAGCTGGCACCCCACTCTCCAAACTTCCACGCCAATCCAACGTGAGTACTTTCGGCCACGAAAGATTTAAGGTGCACCAGCCGGCCTCTACACCATACCTTACAAACAACCATGCACAACCATCGATGTTTTATCAAAAACATCGATGTTTTATCAAAAACATCGATGTATTGGAGCCGATGTTTTTGTAACATCGATGTTTATACTTGTCGATGTTTTATTGTTAAAATAATAATTAATAATAACTAACAATAATTATTGTTATGTACTTACCTAATTATACTTTAGGTAGTACCTAAGTCAAATTGTTGTAAATATTAGTTTCTTTTATATTATTCAATTTGAAAATAATGTTAATTGTTTATAAGAATTTTTTTACTTTGTTTTGACAGTCAAAAAAAAGGCTTAGTTATCAATTAATAAGACGGCAAATGACAAATTAAATCCACTCCCCCGGCGAACATTAACGTTTGGGGTTGCTAAACTAGTTTTAAGAAATGGGGGGAAAACATCGATGTTTAAAAACATCGATGGTTTGGGGGCGATGTATCATCAACATTGATGTTTTAGTTTTGAACATCGATGTTTTTCTGTCGATGTCGCAACACTATTAGATATTAGATATTAGATATGCTTTTGTTTATACTTGTCTGCTGTCTTTCCCCATTTCATTTCACATGTTTCTATGTCACACTTTTTGTATTCCATCATTTATGAAAGAAATGATCGCTGGATATCATGGGGACTAAAAACGTCACTTTTAGAAAGTGGAAGACGTACGAATATATGTTTATTCATATTTAGTACCGGATTGACTGACGACACGTAAATGAAGGCCAGTTTTCCCCCTTGAGAAAGACCTTCACTTCAATATGGCAACACCTCTCACGTTGCTCTGGGGTGAGCATGGGAGATACAGAATGACCCACCAATTAGTGCTTGAAGGGTCATAAGCTGGCATTGGAAAAAATGTGATCAGGAATTGTGTAGTTTTGTATGCTGTTTGTGAATAAGCATCCTTCTTTATTATGGAATGAACTGTTTCATGGACATACTCTAAATTACAGTACTGGCTCAATTACACAGTTCATGGAAAGATGTGGGTCGCTGTAGCCAGGTAGGAAGAGTATCGGATTAGCAACATGAAGGTTGCGAGTTCGAATCCAACCAAATACCATCGTGTTCAAAGGGTGGTGGTGGTACACGTTAAATCAATCGTGGCATCAAACTTCTTCATGGTGGCGTTGTGTGGAAGTTTGGAGAGTGGGATGATGTGACTTCGTCATCTGACGGTGGTTCAAATTACATTATGTTGTCTTCGGATCTTTCCCTTGGGGTTTGATCCCGGACCTTCGGTAATAGCCCGTTGCGTTGCTCCAGTGCGACGTTAATTAAATACCTACCTACCTGGAAATGTGTCTATTTATCGCTTGGTGAGAAGTTCTTGTCTCATGAAAAGAGTGAGAAAGCCGATTAGAGAGTGTCATGGCACAATCCTTGAAAAAAATTGTGTTTTCGATGAAGGAATACTTCTTCCTAAGATATTGCTCTAAACTCGGACTATTTCCCCGGGATAATTTCCTTAACAACGGTACTTAGCGCTCCGGCATGTGACATCGAGTAGAACTGTAGTTACCATTGTTACACTTGTTCCACCTCCCCCATTTAGTTAGAATTAAGAGGTCCTGGGACCCAGAATCAACAGACACACTGAAAAAAAAAGCCCACGGTTATTTATATATATATATATATATATATATATATATATATATATAAATAACCGTGGGCTTTTTTTTTAACATACGCAGAAAACATAATTTTTTGTTGTCTGGATCAGGCTCCTTCCTGATGACGCCGTGCTCCACCAACACTTACCTTTTCGAAAATTTACTAAAAGTTTTTTATTTTAAATTTCCTATTGGTGGGGGGGGGGCTTTATTATAAATAAATTAATAAATTTATAAGATTGCAGTCGTGAGATAGAGTAGCAAGAGTGGTTAAAGGCAAGATGAGAGGATGATCAATTGGTGTGGAGTGTAATGCTGGTCCACAAGATGGAGAGGCAGAAATTCTAACAATTCTTTATCAATTCAATAACATCATTGGGTTGTTGAGGGGACGGGGTCTGGAACGGCTCTGAGGACATCCTATACCAAGAGGCTCATGGAAGAAGTTTATAATTCACAATGAACTTGCCAGAGGGTTAAGAAATAAAAGAAAGACTATTGGATCAGGGGATCTAGTAAGAAATTTCATTGGTAGAAGTCGATACTTAAACGAAAGAGTAATTTGATCTTAAACAGGCCATTTGAAAGGAATTTGAACCATTCGTCCGTGGGAGGTCAAAAATACTGAGAGGAAAGTGGAATGTTAGGGGACTATGTTAATATATATATATATATATATATATATATATATACTATAGCTGTGGGGAGGAGTACAAGTTGTACGTTCGATGTGGAAGTGTTAAATATTTTTCAAATGTCTGCTTTGATATCACACACAAAAAGTTTCCTTCGTGAATTCTGTTTTTATTTAATCGAAGCATAGATTTACGCTTATTTTTCGCTTTCTCTTTAAAGAACGTAATTGAAATTAATCGTGTCTTTCCCAGGGTGCATGTTTCGAATGAAAACTTCTTTGAGGAATTTACGGTGCTATCGTGGAGGAGAGAAAACCAGAGACTGCAAATAATTCGAAAGGTAAGACGGGCTGCAATTAATTAACTGCAGATTACTTTCCTCATTTTAAAGAGAACTACTTTTAATTAATTAGAGATTGTATTTTTATGTTTTATTGTGAATGCCAATAGGTTCATCAAAACTTCTTCGGAAAAAAAAATGAGTGAATCAAGTGAAAAGCTATAAAGCTATGGAGGAAATGTGTTTATCTTCAAATGATAGGGCAAAGAATTTGTAAAAAAGTTTCAAATATTATTATCTTTGCATTGAATATAGTGCGTTTAAAAATAAACGTATACCCTCAGTTATTAATACCACACACACACACACACACACACACACACACACACACACACACACACACACACACACACACACACACACACACACACACACACACACACACACACACACACACACACACACACACACACACACACACACACACACACACACACACACACACACACACACACGCACGCACGCACGCACACTTGCGCCACGCTTAAAGTGATGATCTTTCACGTTATGTTTCAAGCACTATGGGCATTAAAATAAAAAAGACTATTCGAATTCAGACCACCCGAAGACCATACTTCTATTGAACAACCTGTTTCATTTGAGTGACTCGTGAAATGCTTGCTGATACAATTCATACCTGTATATCAGAAAATCGAAACCAAACACTAGAGAGCATCGAAGTCGTCAGTATAGTTAAGGTTTTAGAAGACAATGGGGTAATTTCGTTTTATGGTTTATTTGCAGGGCATTAATGATTCGAAGATTCATTTCATAAGAGACATGATACCTGGCTCCTCACAAAACTATCGCTGTATGTGTTTTTTTAGCCGAATAGTACTTTTTGTCACACACCCTATTCGCGCGCACCATAATTCGTACTATTTCTTGTTCCCCACAACCGAAAGCGGCAATGAAAGAAAGACGGAATTGGTAGTGGATTGTCTTTGAACAACATTTCGAATACTCATTTTTATTTAGGGAACATTTAATTCTTTACTTAAAAAATTAGGTTTCGTTTGCGAATACGAGATGCTTGCAATATCAGTTCACGCGATGGAATATTGAGAATTTTTTTAGGATATTTTTGTGCGTTGCTTAAATGTGTATGTTAATAATTAATAGGTAATAATTAATATTACCGACTAACCACATGAACCGAATTAATAATGACAGGTTATTATACTAATTATTGAAATGAAAATTGGATTTTATACAGCCTCTCTCTCACTTTGAGAGATCTTTGTATTAGAGCGTTTGGGTTCAATAGAAGCAGATGAATTCCGTATCGGTCAGGGTGTTTATTGAAGGATTGTTCTGTTACAAACGTTCTTGATTGCAAGGCGAAAGTGCTCTAAATCCCTTAGTGAACTCCCTTTCAGAACTTGAGTTGGAATCAAGAACTCTCAAAAGTACCAACGAACCACTTCTGAGGATATAAATTTTTTTGCGCTAAGAATAATTATTTACACTGTTTCAATTCATTGATTTGATTATCTGGGTATGAAAGTGAAGCTTTTGATTGGAAAATTCAAACACGATCTAATATTCACCGTTAAATAGACTCGATTTGAATCGACTTCGACGATTGGAATTCGCAACCACCCATTGGATGGAAAATGTCTTAAAATTTAGGAAATACACTATGTTTAGAAAATTTAATGGCTTTTTCACACTAAATGTGAAAACTCTGTTTTTTTTTTAAATCTAAAGATTCGAATGGTACACTATTTTTTAAATGTTGATTCTTTTTTGTTGATAAAAGTGCATATCTGTATGCGCGATTTGTCGCCCTACTGTCATTTTTTATTATTACTTCACGAGGACTAATTAGATCGCAAATGTATGAATGAATGGGTTACTATCAGAGTAGTAGATATAGTACTTTTTACTATTTCAATTCATTTTTCTGATAAAATTTTGATTAATTTATATGTTTAGAGATTCAGTGGAAACTTGAATCGCACACTGAATATTTTCTTCGGAGCTGTTAATTAAAATGCGATTCATAATAAAAGGATTATATTTCCTTTTTGAGACTTGATTACCAGAGAATGTTAAATTATAACGCGAATTTTTTTTACTTCAAATGTGAAAATGACCGCTTATTTACATAATTGAATCAAACCCTACTCTAAAAGTAGTTTTCTAAATTATTTACGTTATTTATTTTTACCAACATATTTAGAGATAAAAAAAACGTTAACCGTCTGACACAGGAGTTATAGTTCTTCTTAAAACGATTTTGAATTGACTTATATTAGACTTAAGTACAGTTTCGAATTGAAAATTTCTTAACAATGCAGCTTGTGTTATAGAATGAAGTTATTTTTTGATACCTATAAAACTCCTAGTGAAATAAATAATAAGTACTTCTATACATGATTTAAACACTTTATAATTGTTCTACGACAAGTATTTAAGATAAGTATCCATTTTGAACCATCCGGTATGACCTGTATAATGTAGATTTAAGATCAATAATTCATTTTTATTCTATTCTTTCATTCATTATTATGTTTTCATTTTTATTGATCCCTTTTATATCCCGTTTCTTGATGACGTAACATATCTTTAAAATATGTAGTTCAATCTCGAAAGCTTTTTAAACTAGTAAAAATAGACCCTACTCTGTCATAATACCTAAAGGCACCGAACAGAAATAAAAATTAAGTTTTCATTCCACCGGATTAATCGAAACGGAATTTTTAATTATATATAAAAGTGTTAGATGTGTGCATTAGTAATTTTATTTTCGTTTGAAATTCGTTTTCCACAGTGTTTTGCAATTACAAAAACTATGTTGAGGAAAAGATTCTAAGAATCTAAGATAAATGTTTATTGAAACTCTATTTCAATCACTTGAATAAATGTCTTCCTTGGGGAGACTTAAATGTATCAAGGGTAATATTCATGGTAAAATTTCTGTCTGTAAATTCTAGATGATTCAAATAGGTTAAATACAATCGAGTAATGGTTTAATGTTAATAGATTTAGACACTTTTCAGGGGGAAGACATTTATACTTATTTTATTAGACCTCGAAAAAGTAGTCTGAAAGTATTTGGTCTGAAAAGTTTATTCATTGTACCCATTTGACAAACGCAATATTCCCACGAATTTCTCCGAAGCATCAGGACATTCGTTTTTCATTGCTTATGTTTTTCAAGGAAATCAAAAATATCCTACACAAATTGCTCGAAAGGCCTTTTTGCAAAGAAGTATTGTAACAGAGATAAACTAGATTCCGGATTAGAAAACATCTATATAAAACAAAATTCATTGTATATAGGTCAGAGAAGGGCTAGTAAAATGCTTTTTATTGCTTTATTAGTGACGGTACTCTCCCCAAGGACTTCGGTCAATCTTGTTACGAAGTTGAAAGTATTTTCTTTACGTATAAAACTTCAAAGAGAATCGTTCGATTCCTGGGGAAAACTCTCTGCGTGCTTTAGAATTTGTGATTTTAAATTCCAAATAAACAGCAAATTCATTCCCATCAATTAAAACATATACTTTTGAGGGTGTGAATGTGTTGTGTATGTGTGTTTGTATTTCTCTCTCTCTTACTTAGTATTTTACCACTATTTTACTAATAAAGTTTATAACACTAAATTCACTGAATTGATACGTATTTTTCCGTAATTGACTTACTCCTGCTTCAAGACGACCAAGTGTGATAATAAAAATTGAATTCCAAAGAGGATAAAATATTTTTTACAATTCCATGATTACATACCACAGGATACTTCGTGATGTACACTCATGTCCATAAATTAAGGATATTTCAGAGTCACACGGAAATCGAACTCTAAAGTAAAAATTTCACCTGTAGAATTATCGCACACATCTTCAAGAAAAATATCCAAAATTACAGGAAGCCATCAGATGACGCCGATAGTACGTCACAGTGACGAGAGTGTAACAGAGGTGTATATAAGGAATGGTAGCAAATAAGTAAAATTGTTCATAAGCGTTCTGTAAGCCGCTCAGTGCCACAACCGAATAGTTATGGTACCGAGGACGTATATCGATGATTTTTTACGTGGTAGAATTATCGGCCGCCTGAAATGTGGGCGTACTACGACGGAAGTTTCAATGGAACTTGGAATCGCGCAAAGTGTCATCTCTAGGCTTTGGAAACGATTCCAAAATGATGGAAATGTCAGTAGACGTTACAGTACAGGTCTCCCCGAGTTACAACGCCGAATGACGACCGGTATTAGGAAGTAACTGTAAAAAGAAGCAGACGGAGCAGAGCATCTGACCTTTCTCGTCAGCTATCTTCAGCCACGGGTACGACAGTTTCAAGGAAAATCGTTTACAGACGTTTGGGACATGTTGGTCTATATGCTCGCAGGCCTGTCAGAAGTGTTCCGCTCACGGTAACTCACTGTCGCCAGCGGTTAGCCTGGAGTAGAGAACATGCAATGTGGACATCGTCACAGTGGGCTTGTGTGATGTTTTCCGACGAGTCCAGGTTTGTCTTGCAGTCTGATTCACGACGGAAGTTTATATGGAGAACGCCAGGTACCTGCTACTACCATCATTGAACGACACCGTTACGGTGGTGCAGGAATGCTTGTTTGGGGCGGAATTATACTGGGCTCCAGAACCGATCTACTTGTTCAAATCAGAACCATGAGAGGCCAAATTTATCGGGACATCATTCTGGAACAACATGTACGTATATTTAAGGGTACTATGGGCGTAGAATTTGTGTTTATGGATGACAACGCCCGTACTCACCGTGAAAACATTGTAAACGAATGCCTTTAATCTGAGGATATCCCCCGTATGGAGTGGCCAGCATTCTCACCTGACTTAAATCCGATAGAGCATGTGTGGGACATGCTTCGGAGAGCATTGCTTGCTGAGTGGAGTGATCTTCCCCAAGATCAGCTCGATAATTTGATCCTCTGCATGCTTATGTGTTGTACGGACTGTATTTCATCGTCTGGGAGACATGCAATGTATTAACCATCATACAAACCATGTCATGGTAAGTTTTTGTAAGGTCGATATTTTTTGTAATTGCTCCAGTGAGCAAAAATCGTAGTTGTTATGAATGGTATCATACAACACCATCTTTTTTGTTCTTTATCTTTTCTTTAATAAAAAGGCTTTATGAATAGGTCACGTTTGTTTTGTTTCAGAACCTTTATTTGCCGGAGTTGGCATTGTCCTTAATTTATGGACATGAGTGTCGTTGAAGTAGGCCCGATACATTTAAAATTTACCCGCGATAATAAGACAACTTGGTAAAGATAAAACTTGTCTTCAAAACATGCCTATTTTTTTAGTGCAATATACAGTGATAGTCATCGAAAAGGGATACACCATGAAGGACAAAGATATATCAAAGCCATATTTATTATACAAATAACATGCCTCAAGGATTAAGCGATTGAAATTACAGATCCGTTCGACTAGCGGAACGCGAAAAAAAAAATCGATATTTTGTGTGTGGCCGCCATGAATGGCAATAACTGCTGTTACATGCATTAAAAAACAGAGGATTTGGATGTGTTTGGAACCATACTTCTTCCAACCGTTGCCAAAGTTCATCTGGCGTGGTCTGTGGTGTGCCAGTCGTTGGGTGATCATCGACCAGATGTGTTAAACAGATCTGGAGAGCGGAGGAGCCCCTGAATAAGTGAAATTGGTGGACATTAAGGAATTGTTGTACCTTGCACGCTACGTGAGGTCACACATTGTTCTGTTGAAAGCAGGCCAGCCCTGAAGAAAAAATTCAAAACTTCAGAGATGTAGCGGTGGCTGTTGATCGCACCGGTAATGCGTACTAAATGGGTGCGTTAGTAGAATCCAATTGTTATACCATAACGCCAGGTGACTGACCGGTATGGCCCTCACTAACCAGAGTCATGTAATCTTTCTCCGCGGTGCCGATAGACTTGGATGACGATACCATGTCATTAATTTGTTCATATGTGGAACTCTTGTCAGAGTAATAGCATGTAGTCAAAAGTAATTGCAGAAATAGACGACTTGTTAAGATTCCCCGATGCTACAGAGGACATCAAATTGCATTTACTCACACTCTGACACTGACACAGGTTGTTGTGCATAACACACTAATTCTTGAGCTAGGGTTCTTGATGGTGCAGTGCAATCGACAATAACCATGCGTTCAAGATGTCTGTCCCCTCATTCCGAGGTGTGACGAGGCTCCTTTAATCGTTCACATCCATCAGTTCATCCCTCATGCACCCACCGATTTCATATTCGCATCACTTTGGCTTGATTTCATCCAATACGAGCTCTGATATCTCGGAAGGATAATCCGCTGTCTCGGTTAGTCACAAGTCTTTCGCTGTCACATAATTAAGCTTTCTATACGCATGAATAACGAGAAAACACAATTCCAATTCTTAAAACCGGCCTTCTGCTCTCCATATTGTACCGCTAACTGTGGCGTTATTGGCGCTCATGATTTGCACATACGCTGCAGTGGTAATCATTTGCATCTTGAAAATTCCAAGGTTATTGGATACTGCCTTCGTGGTATTTTCAATGGCGAATACTGTATTTGAAAAGTTTGCGGATTAAAGAGGCTCATTCGATGTGCGAAAATTGCACGTGTAAATACGCCCAGATAGTTTTTTCGTACATCAGATTCCTACAAAAGTTGCTTTAAGCAACCTAGAGATGTTGAGTATATTTTCTTTTTTAATTGTTGTTTATAACATAAAGATTAACTAGGACTCTCGCTTTGAAATTGTGCTTCATTACGGTCCGAAAGGCACCTGCATACCCAGCGAGACTTTGCTCAGGACGTCCTGCAGTTAAAAAATCTCCTCCCATGTTAAAAAAATTGCGATTTTTTTTCTTACCCCGCTGCTATGTAAATAAAGCCATTCTGTGGAAGAAATATGCTGGCCTAAAGGGCTTAGCAGAGCAATAACGCATCTGTAAAATAGGAATCGAGATTTCATAAAATAGGACTATTCAAAAAAATGAAACCCCTTAGTACAAAATCAAAATAATATCTTACTTATGATATTCAATTTTTGTTATCTTTTTTTTATTACTAAATTGTTATTTAAAGATAATTTTATTTGTTTTTGAAGAACTCTTTCCATTGTTACCTGCATCTGTTTACAATCGAGTCACATGGTTTTAAACGAGTTTGCATTTTTAATTGGGTTAATAAAGGGCTTCCATAACTGGTGTCTGGAGCATGATAAGAAGGTAGTTAATTAACGTCGCACTGGAGCAACACAAGGGGCTGTTGGTGACGGTCCGGGATCGATCATGAAGGTAAAGATAAAGGACACCATCTAGTAATTTTGAAACTCGGTCAAACAAGCAGAAACACCTCAGCTGGCACCCCATTCGCCAAACTTCCACACTAAGCCAACTTGTGGTAATTTGAGACCACGATAGATTTAAAGTGCACCAGCCCCCGTGTACAAGCCGGTCTTTTGGCTGGACCTAGTTTCGAACTCGCAACCCTCTGGCTGCTAATCTGATGCGATGATGGATTCTGTTTTCTAAGTTTGTCGCTCTGGGCCGAAAGCGATAGCAGTTGGCGAATTGGAAACCATTTCCAAACCGATCGCCATTCAGGAGTATGAAAGCCTTCTTCAAACGAGTTATCACACCCCCAAGGTTTCGTCCTACTATACCTATCGATTCTTGTTTAACTGTAAGCGCATGGCGTCCTAAGTAAGGCGCGCGTTAGCAAACGCCCATCTGTAGAGTGGTAAACATGCAAATTCGTTAAATGGTCTAGCGGGCCGACCAACTGGTATAGTGGTTAAGGTGTTAACCTGTAGAACGGAAGGTTCCTGGTCCGAATCCGGATCAGGGCACGGCGTATTCGTAAGCGTATCGTGTAAAGGCGGCTGGTGCACCTTAAATCTATCGTGACCGAAAGTCCTCACGTTGGGTTGGTGTGGAAGTTTTCCGCTGTGGGTTTTCAGTAACTCGGTACGGAGGGGTCTGCTTCCATTCGAAGGAAGGAAGGTGTGGAAGTTTGGAGAGATGGGTGGCAACTCAGATGTTGCCTCGTCATCTGACCGTGGTTCAAAGTTACGTGGCGATACACCGATTGGCTTAGGCTGGGACGGTGGGAACTAAGTTGAATATAGTCTAGCGCACAATTCTAGAATTCCCTTCGTACCCGCGCGTTGAGGTACAGCTGCATTAAAAAAAAATCGAATCCCCTTTATACCCTACGCGCGTTATCTATAGTAGAGCAATTGAAAAGTATTGTCCAATAAGGAATAGCGTCTTGCATAAATGTTTGCGAATACTATGCACTGAAGTGCCAAATAACCGGTACACCTATCTAATACTTGGTAGGCCTCCGACGGGAGCAAAGAATTGCCGAAATACGGACTTCGCGAGCTTGCGGAAGTATTCTGTAGTATTCCGAGATGCACTATTTCTGTGTTCCGCAGCGCGTTGCATGCCATCCCACATGTGTTCGATAAAGTTGAGATCTGGTTATTTAGGTGCTAATGGCAAGACCATAAACTCAGATGAATGTTACACTCCAACTATAAATTGGCGAGTCTAGATTTCTGGGTTCGGAGAATTGTCCTATTGGTAGAGGCTAAACTCATCAGAATGAACGCAAGTCATAAACGGGTGTGACTTGTCAGAAAGGATTCACACATAGCCTTCTCCTGTCAGAGATGTTTGTAGGGGAACCAGGAGTCCCATGGAATGCTAGCTAAACAAATCCCATACCATTACGGAGCTACCATCGGCCTGTACCATATCCAGTTTACATGCGAGATCCATGGTTTCAAAAGGTTTTCTCCACACACGGATCCTTCTATTTGCCCGAAACAGTTGGAACCGCGACTCCAGTCATCACGTTATATCCAATGGTGGTGTTCTCGAGCTCAGGCAAGGTGCATACCTTTGTGTCGAGTATTCATCGAGACTACTCGAATTCGGACGTCAGCTCCTAGGTCTTTGAAAGAACGTTACACTACCACATGCTGATTGTTGAGGACCCAGCATTGAATTTAAATATTATTTGAGGCAATGATGCACGCCTATTACGTCAAATAGTTCTTACTAGCGGACGCTGGTCATGTTCACCTAGAGTATTTTTATGATAAAGAGAAGGAGGCTAGTTAAAAATAATCTACGCAGGCAATGGAAGGAATATCAGCAACCAATAGCGAAATCAACAAGACATGGAAGCCAGAAAATGACTCATCATTGCAGTGGTAGATCAGTACAAATTAATTTCAAACTTGCTTTTTTGTGGGCCCCAGAATTACTGTGCATCATATGAATAATTGATATTAAATTCCGTAAATATAATACTGAGATAAATATATAAATTAAGTAATCGAAAAAGTCTAGGTATTATGTTGAATGCAATTAAAGAATATTTAGTTTTTTAAATGTATAAAGATCTGTGAGAATGAAGTAAATAAGAATATATGTCAATGGCTTGTTAAATGCATAGATTTGTAAAATTAACATATTTTCATCCTTTATATATATGTAATATAATTTCCAAAAGAGCTTTCTGTCGTTATTTGTAAATAAATAAAATTCAGTAGATGCAACAGAGAAACACGAGGCCTCTGTCAAAAAATTGTTACTTTGATTAGATTAACAATGGTATTAAAATTATGAATAATTATTGTTCTGAGAACTTCACGATCCGTTATCCACTTATTTTGATTCTTAAACAAGCTAGACTTGAAGGAAAAACAATACTTTTGCATAATTCATGTCAGATAAATTAATATATTTTCTCTTCATAAAAATATACAAAGATATTAATAAAATAGCTTAACAAAGAAACCGAATTAGTTTTCAGATTGTATGTCACTTCCTTAATTTCTCTTTAATTAATCATATGATTTCAAGTGTAATTTGTTTCCATTTCGAAATGATTTCCAGGAAGAAATATATATTATATTAAGAGAAATAATTTTATCGAAATATTTTAAAGAAACAGAGTTGCTTCCCATCGAAATTCACTTCTAACGAACCTTTTCAAAAAATTCCGTTGACTGGGCTTCAGATTTAATATAATAAAGGCTTTTTCGCATATTTAAGATGCTCGTCTATATAAGTGATTTAACAATCTTTTTAGAACATCACTTGGAATTCCTACTTCCGTTCATTTTGCTTGTGTAACTTGATTGTTAATTTTAGATAAATTGAAGCAGTTTTTAATTCGACGACGGTAATGGATGACATAATTAAATTCAGAAACTAAATCCATTGATTAAATCAAGTACGTTTTAAGAAATTGTGAATGTTTATCAAAATGGAAAAGCTTTAAATTACTCATTTTAAACAGCCGAATGAATCTATTTAATATAATTGGCACAAAATTAATATTTATCGCTAACTTCGCCCAGCTGTGAGAAAAAGCAGCTGTGAATTCAGCAGTGACAAGGCACGTGATTACATCAGCAGTCGGGAGGCGGATTTCCAGGTTTTCCTAAAGAAGAAATCAAACAAAGGAAAGATTTCCAAACAATAGATAATAAGTTTGATCTTTAGGTCAAGAGTGTTTAGAAGTTTTGCCTTCAAGTAATAATATATAGATATATATATCCTCAAGGGCTATAAAACTACAAGTGGAACTTACTCTATATGATCTCGGCTTGTTAGTTGGCGGTGTGAGCAAACTCCAATGGAATAGAAATTGCAGTTTCTGGACGATCAATTTACTCGAGCATCCACACTTCAAAGAAGCCCTTTATTTCATTTATTTGGGGATCTTTGTTATCAACAAAAATCCTATCTTAACATTAATTAGTCTCGAGATAGAGAAGACAATTAGTTTAATTTTAAGAAACCAATCCTCAATTTTTAATACTTAAAATGAAGTGACCTAGAACCAAAATCGCTTACAAGAATTCTTCATTGAACTTTTTTGTGTTCAAAACGTTTCGAAGCAGATGACGTGAAACTTCGTTGATTTAATTTTTTCCTTGTTAAGCTCACCTACAATTTTGTACTTAGCGTGATTCATATAGAAATTAACAGCAGACAGGTAGGTAGTTGAATTTATTCTCACTGGGGGCAACACAGGGGGCTATTACAACCAAAATAGGAAAACCTGCCCTTAATATCTGCAAGGGTATGCCGATTTATAGCAGCTTGACTCAAATCACGATTTTAATCTAGATTTCAATCAAGTGATTTTTATTTAAAAAAAATCATTGATTTAAATTAAAATTTTCATTTTTCTTTCTTCATTAATTTTGAAAATGGAATAACTGAAGAAGAAGCACTTTATTTAATTCAACTAAGCAAAAAACTTTGCACTCGGTTCATCTCCAAACTATACCGAAAATCATCCTCTCGTTGAAGACACTAAATAACACTATTTGTTGATTAGAATTACATGCAAGGTATGTATTTACCTCTTGAGCCATTGATCAACAGGTGTCACTCACAAGCCTGTTCATCAGCGTCGGTTGTTTAAAACATTCCATGTGACTATAAATTGCACTTTGCTAATTTTTAACTTATGTGATGAGTCTACATGTGATGAGTGAAGATGCTCGAAATAAACTCACTCAAATTAATAATATCGGGGCAATTTCCCCATTAGCTCTCTCTCTTTTAGGATGTCTAGTTATTTATTTAGACTAATGATATACTCTGACGGAATGCTATTACACTTATTCGATGGTGTTCATAGAACACAGCTTCATTTTCTTGTAAGGTAAGCATATTTGATTTTAATTTATGCATACTTTCATGCCTTGTCTCGTTTTTTTTTGCTTACAACTAAATTTTTTCACAAATAAGTACTTTTGGCAAGCTAAATATTAATGAGAAGGAGGAATTTTTTCATGAATTCAAGTTTATTATTTTATTTTCTATTGGTGTCATGATTTTTTCTCAAAAATAGGTCTTTAACCAATTACTTTATATAAAATAAGTAATGACATTCTATACATTTTATATTAATACATAATAAATATTCAATGCAAAAAAATTCTGAAATTTATCTGATTTGTGATTAATTTTATATAAAAATGTGTTATAATATGTGTGGCGTCAGTAGGATCCCGAAATGTTATTTATCTAGGTCAAGAAAAATTTCATGTCACTGGTTATGGGTTAAAATCAAATTAATATAAAACATTACATAACCAGATGGGAAAATATTGATTAATGGATTGGTTGTGCTTTTCTATTTACTCTATCATGTGATTAACTTTGCTATTTCCAAAATCACGTTTTCTTTATTCAAAAATTTACTCTTCTACATTTCCTAATACATTAATGTTATTCGTCATAAAAATTAATGTTTAACATAAATATAAACTAGAAAAATGAGCTGCTTTTGTGTCTCATGTCTAGCAAGTTAAAATTTGTAAGGGCAAGGGGGATGAATTAAAATAATAAAAATCCGGTTTAAGTTAATCTGATTTAAATCAAATAAATCCGATTTTTAAGAGCATTCGTCGAAGTCAAATGGCGATCAAAACAGCTCCCTATTAAAAAACTTCATTGCGCCTCGCAACGATATTAAATTCCGTGTTTCTTAGTGTAGAGTAAGAGCTTTAAATATAGCTTTCATATCCAAGCCTAGCTGTAGCCCAGTTGGCAGTGTCGCTGAACGAGTTCGATACAAGATCCGAGCAAAGACATGTTGGCATGGTGAGGACATTTGGAGAGTGGAGTGCCAGTTCAGGTGGTTATCTGACCTAACTCATGCAGTCGCCGGGGGTTTCATGACCTTGCAATACCACCTGAACAGGTCGCTGCGATATCTATCTCATGGAAACTCACTATAAAAAGGCTTGCTGTTGAAGACCATAACGGTATTAATTTGCAGTAAATGATTCATATTTGATTCATAAGTTGTTTGTGATATTCGTGCCCAAACCCTTGACACAAGTGTCGCAGTAGGTCTTTCGACAGCCGTAGTCAAGGAGCTGACTCTCACCGATTGCTTTGTAATACTATGTACTGGACGACAACATCTCAAAAAAAGTGAAACCTTTTCCCCAAATGATGAAAGAAAAATAATTTCTTACTTATGGACTGTTCGGTCAGCACTACCTTCATCTGACCATGGTTTGAAAATTACATGGTGTTATCCTCGTATATTTCCCTTCGAGATGGATCCCAGATCTTCGCCAATAGCCTGTTGTTATGCTTACTTGTCAGTACTGCTCTCTACAGAGGATTTCAAGTACAGAACTGAAAGGTGCTCAAAGGTCGAACTTTTTTCTCAAAACTGTCTTGTCTAACACTAATCAAGTAAAGTATGAAAAATAGGCGTACACACATCCAAGAGTTACACTGATCAAGAAACTTTATTTCGAAATTTAGGGTTCGTTTTCACGTGCTGACAAATACGTTTGAAATATTGTTAATATTTGAAATTCGGGTAGCTATAACTATGATTACTCTCGATCTACGAATAGTGATTTTCAATGTACAGATGATCCCTCAGTTGGCAGAATTTCAACATTGAATATCTCCGGATATAAAGATAGAAAATTCATGAAATTTCTTATATTTGACTAATTTAACGATGCAGAATCTCTCTGAGGCATCAGAATATGGTGTTTTTATTATACATTTTGTTTGTGGCAAAATTTTAATATGAAGACGCCCCTTTATGCATTGTTCTTGCATTTGAATTTGTACAGGACGTTATTCCTTGTTGAACAATACCTTTGAATTTGCTCTACTATGAATATGGCTCAAAATGAAGGGGGTGGTTCCTTTGTTTTTCCGCGGCAGTTCGTTTGAACATTTATATTTTTGTCTATAAAATTGTTATGTTTGATAAAATTTAATTTTGAATGTGTTTGTAGATAAATAGGAAGTGGTTCTTTGATTGAGTATCCTTGCAGTTGATAAAAATGAAAAAATAGTTGAAATTAAGAGAAAAATCTGTTATGTGTTCAAAAGTGCAATAGTTTCCCTTATGGTTAATGTGATGGATTGACGAAGTTTTTAAATACTGTAAATGTGCATTTCTTATTTACAAGCTCTCGGGACGTCTATTGATATTTGTCGATCAGTTGTGGATTTGAATTCAATTGTGGTAATTCGAGATGCAGAATTCAAATTACTTTTCGATCTTTATTAAAAGGAAATTGAGAGCGTGCAGAAGGCTCTGGGAATTTCGATCATAGATTGATAAAATGAAGCCTGTTCATAATTGTATACTGTAACTTTTTGTGAAGTGTATTATTTTTTACTTCCATAAAGTTTTAAGTTTAAGGCACTCAGATGGATATTTGCCTGTTTTTGCATAATAGAAATTTATACTTTATATGAATTATGTCTAACGTTTCTGTTTTGTTTTAGTAAAATTCATTCCACTGATAACAAGTAAAATCAATTTTATTTCTAGGAAGAATCGGAGAAACATTTACCACCACCCAATGAACCTGACCAACCTGAAGAAAAAAAGTATAGAATTGAGCAGAAACAAGTAAGAATACGAGTTTAGAAGCGACAATTTTTTAATATTTAAATTGGTACTTAACAAATCACACACATTCATCTACTAAAACTCTCTTTTTTAATTTAAGTACCTTTCATGTTCTGTCATATCTATATAAATAAGAATGGAGTGTTTGTTTGTACATTCAATATTTTCGACCCATTTCGAGTTTTCTATCCGTTTTGGACCCTTCTGATGCCGAATCCGCCTTTTTCTCGTTTGGTGTCTGTCTGTCTGTCTGTCTGTATGTTGTGCCCTATACACGTCCACGCGGTTTAAGATATTTTCATGGAAATTTGCATACAGTGAGTACTTATCTTCATTTAGTGAGTGGCATTGGTTGCGAAAGTCTGTCTATCCGTCTTTCTGTTCTATGCTCGATTTTATGTTTGTGTGTTTGTGTAGACATCACATGAATTGTATTCCAGATATTTGATTACAATGTATTTTATTTAATACATTATTTATTAGTTTAGTGAATGCAATATTAAACATTTTTTTATTGTTATATTTAGAAGAGTTTCATGCTAAAACACCTGAGTAAGTATACTTAAATCATCCACAATTCGATAGTTTTCGAAAAATTGGAATGTAGTTTGAGTTTTACGATTACTTTTATTTGCTTTACCAGTAATGCTGAAAACCAATTATTTTTCAAAAAAAAAATTTTATGGTGAAATTTTAGCTCTGATACTTCATTTATTTCGAGTCTTATTTTTATTCTTTGCGCAATGAAAACGATTTCCAAATATTTGGGACAGACGATATTTTTCAACGAAACGAGAATGAACAAGATCGCGCGAGCAGAGATATTTTTTCTGATTCTTTCGCTCTGAATTAATTTCACATTTCTAAATTTTGTACACTTTTAGTTGTAAGTTGTGGCAACTGTGCGAGATCAAGAGATAAAATTGAATCACAAATTAATATCTTTAGAACAATTTTTTGCGACATCTTTTATTTTGTTTTATTTCGCTGTTTCCTGATTTAAATATTTATTATTTTAATAAATGTGTTTTCCTTCTCATCACACGCAACAGCACCACAAAGTATTAGACTTAAAAATGTTAGGTAAGTCAGTATAAATTTTCAGTAAATTTTAAGTGTAGTTATGCCATTATTGAAAGAATAATGCCGTTATTTGAAGAATAATGCCGTTATTTGAAGAATAATGCCGTTATTTAAAGAATAATGCCGTTATTGAAAGAATAATAATGTTTAAAAATCCAAACTAGAACTTTTTCCAACATTAAAAAATTCGTTGTAATAATGACAGGAGAAGATTGCAAAATTTCATAATGTCGCATACCGGAGGCAAGAGTGCCACAAGTAAAAAAATATTGTTTTGTTGAATATGAGTGTGAGAGCACTCGCCGTAAATCGTAATTTTAATTAATTGAGTTGAACATGAAAAGAACTTAAGAAAGGGAATTCCAAATCTCCCTCAAAATCGTCTTTTATAGTAGTAACCTTAGTATCACCTTTCGTCATTTTGTAGCTTTGTCATACAGCAATTGTGCGATGTATGTGAAATGTATAACATGAATGGATATGCATGTGTAGGATTTGTGTCCAAAGTAAGTTGTAGAAAATATAAAGATGGCGAAAGGTGTTAAAATAAATTTTTATTCTACAAAAAACGTAAGTCATTATATATTTTGATTATCTCTTCAATCTAGAGTAAACCAATTCAAACCGAGTAAGGTCGGGTATTTTGCTAGTTTTAAACTATAAATTTTAATGACTCTTTTCCATCATAGTTTGATATTTTAAAGGTATCTTACAAATATTTTTTAATTATCTAAATAAATTAGCGTAGAAGACATGGTCTTTATGAAATTTTACAAACTGATTTATGCGTGGGAGGAATTCTAGTAAAGGTTTAGATGTGCTCAAAGATTCCGACTATATTAGAATACTAGTTAAATCTGTTGTGCATTTACTGAGTTAAATTTTAAGATCTATGTAGTTTAGTAATTATCTATGTGGATTAAGATCTTTGTGGTTTTCTAATTGCTTAAACATCAAAATTTATCATGAAAATCGCAAAACTTATACGATTCGTATGCTTGAGATCCGTATTGAACATTTCCCGCATGCTTAATCCTCATTATTTACTATAAAAATCGCAAAATGTATTCGATTCATATGCATGAGACCCGCATTGAACTAATTGAATATTTCTAATCAAATAATTACTTAGAAATATATGTAAAATTGCTATTTACAAGTTAGATTCATTGTAACAGTCAAGGGATAGTAATATATAAACAATGGAGACTCAAATTCTTTTGAATTTTAAAACACATTAAATAATATGTATTATTTTCTATACGAATGGTATACTGATGTTAAAAAAAGTATCCAGTAATTAAATTAGTATTATTCCAGGATTTAAATGTTCACAATAATAGGTATAGTTGAGCTCAAATTTCCTTACTCTCGGAATTAGAGATGAATTTAGATTTGTCAAAATCAAAATTAATTGTATTGTCTGGCCAGAGTTTTAAAGATTAAAGTACTCATTGAAATTCATCACGCGTAGAAAAAATTTATGGATGATAGTTGGATGTGAAATTCTACAGAATGTAATTCATTATTAAAACAAAATGTTTTGAAACTTTTCTAGTTGAAGAACTCAATTCGAGTTCTCTAATTGAACATAGTGAGGCTCTTTTTGGTGGGGGTCTTCAGTTTGGGGTCCTTTTCAATACTTTTCAATTGTAACATTCGAAAACAATACTAGCAGCACCCTTAGTTCAATCCAGGTCTAGCATGAATGTTCGTAGCGGTTCGGAATCCAACTTAAGCCGTAGGTCTAATAAACCCTCGTGTAGCAAAAAAATGACTATAGATTGACATACCAAACCAAAACCAGGAAATAGGTGATGCAAGTGAGAGCATTCAATGCTGTCCCAATTTTTAGCAACACTTGAATTCAATTCTAATTTTCAGAATTTCTATTGACTTTTTGAAGTGATTTTGGGGGGAAATATTGAATAGCTATTGAGTTATATTTTCTTTCTTGGATTAAGTTACAGTGCATTTTAAAAAAAAGATCAAATTGACAATGAATTGCTTTGAAATTGACAATGAATTGCTTTGAAATTGACAATGTATTGCAAAAATTTAACACAAAATGTTTTAGGGGTGGTTGAATTTACGTCGCGCTGGAACAAAACAAAGTTTTAGGGATTGTGTTTCAAATTTAAAGGTTAGTCGAGTGAGGTTTTAATGGCCCAAGGGTCATATTTGTCCAAGCTGCGCCATGCACAAGACTAACAACGTCAATCAATAAACATACGTACACAAGGAAAATCTTACTGACACAGATAGAAAGATAGAAATACACACCCAGGTGGAAAAATCGAACCTGCTCTCAATTCGCAGGTTGATAGTAGGGATGCAACATTAATGTCGATGTTTTCAAAACGTCGATGTTTTATAAAAAACGTCGATGTATTCAACATCGATGTATTGGAGCCGATGTTTTTTTTACATCGATTTTCATACTTTTAGATGTTTTTACGATGTTGATGTTTTATTTTTAAATGAAAAATGTACTATTATAATAGTTAAAAAGTAACCAAGTAGCATAATTTCAATAATCCGTAAATTGAACATACTTTTAGACTAAAGTGGCGAAGTTTAAAGGGTGTGAAAAGTAGGGATGAGACATCGATGTCCATATTTCAAAAACATCGATGTTTTATAAAAACATTGTTGTATTTACTATCGATTTATTGAAGCCGATATTTGTTGAACATTGTCGATGTTTGATTTTTGAATGAAAAAAGCACCATAACAAAAATTAAGAAAAATAACCGTGCAACTAAATATTTGTCAGTGATGGCGACATCTGTCCCATCAGAAAGAGCTTTTACCCTAACTGGTGAAAAAAGAAGTCGACTTAAGATGGAGAAAGTTAAAAAACTTCTTTTTTTACAAACTGTAAATAACAAATATTGTGACCTATAATAATTATAGGCCCCAATATATTTTATTTACAGCAAATAGAAAATAAGTATGCCCCCCCCCCCCCAATAAGTTGATAAATAATTAACAATAACTAACAATAATTATTGTTATGTACCTATCTAATTATATTTATAGTTAGTAGTACCTATGTCAAATTGCTGTAAATATTACTTTCTTTTATATTATTCAATTTGAAAATAAAAGATTTGTTAATTGTACGTATTAATTGTTTTGACAGTTATAAAAAAAAGTCTTACTTATAAATTAATAAAACGGCAAATGACAAATTAAAACTTTCCCCCACTCCCGGCGAACATTAATGTCTGAGGTTGCTAATAGGGATGCGACATCGATGTCGATGTTTTCAAAACATCGATGTTTTTTAAAAAACATCGAGGTATTTAACATTGATGTATTGGTGTCGATGTTTTGGTAACATCGATGTTTATACTTGTCGATGTTTTTACGTTGTCGATGTTTTATTTTTAAATGAAAAACGTACTGTTATAAAAATTTTAAAAATAACCAAGCAGCATAATTTTTATAATCAACAAATAGAACATACTTTTAGACCAAATTCACCAAGGATGAAGGGTCTGAAAAGTAGGGATGCGACAACAATGTCGATGTTTTCTAAACATCGATGTTTTAGAAAAAACATCGATGTATTGGAGCCGATGTCGTATCACTAGTTGCTAAACCAGTTTTAAGAAATGGGAAAACAAGTTTAAATACACTGGATTTTAAAAACATCGATGGTTTGGGGACGATGTATTATCAACATCGATGTTTTAATTTTCAACATCGATGTTTTGCTGTCGATGTCGCATCAATAGTTGGTAAACCAGTTTTCAGAAATGGGGAAACAAGTTTAAATACACTGAATTTTAAAAACAACGATGTTTTTGGGTCGATGTATTATCAACATCGATGTTTTTGGGTCGATGTATTATCAACATCGATGTTTTAATTTTGAACATCGATGTTTCAAAACATCGATGTTTTGCTATCGATGTCGCATCCCTAGTTGCTAAACCAGTTATAAGAAATGGGGGGAAAAAGCTTAAATACAATATTTTATAAACATCGATGTTTTTTGGGTGATGTATTATCAACATCGATGTTTTAATTTTGAACATCGATGTTTTTTGGGCGATGTATTATCAACATCGATGTTTTTTGGGCGATGTATTATCAATATCGATGTTTTAATTTTGAACATCGATGTTTTGGGAGCGATGTCGCATCTCCAGTTAATAGTGACGTGAACAGACCCACTGCGCCACAGCAGCCCTGTTAAATTGAAATGAATTCTTTCTTTTTAGCTTTTATCTTCTTGGGATTCTTTTTATATTTTTGAGTTCGTAATTTAAGGAAATGTTAAATGCACATTCGGACTTGGTAACATACTTATGCATAAAATGGTTAAATGCACATACGATTGGTTGTTAGTAAACAACCAATCGTAAATATCAATCAAATGATTAGTGACGCGTAATTTTTCTAGTCTTTTTTGTATAATTCTAGAGCTCTGCATGAAAGTGTATTAATTATTCAGACCCACTATATTACTTTCCATAAGATTCGGACGTGTCCACAATCTTTGTATATGCTTTTTAAATAAAGGGATAAAAAATTGACAGAGAAAGTGATCTTGATAAGATTTTTCAGATACTTTTTTTTTTTTTTGGGGGGGGGGCGGTTTTTTATTTCTACTACCATAATTCAATTATCTGTGTTATGCAGAATGTAGGCTCGCGTTGTTGATTATGTGTTCACAATAATTGTGTATTCACAACTACGGTAAATGGTTGTTGTTTTTAAACTTTCTATCCTTACTTTGTTCAGTGTCTGAAATGTTTCGAGTAAAAAAGGAAACAACACAATAATTTTCTTTTGCAGTGGGAAAATTTGTACGTGGAAGTGCTGTATACCATTCGACATAAACTAGGAGCCAATAGCAGTAACTATGCTGAATATACCGGGGAGCTGTATGAATACGCCAGACGGACGTTTGCTATGACCGCTGATGATCACGACAATTTTATGGCTATTGCGGAAGACGAAAAGGTATCATCAGTTTTCGATAAGAAATCTGCAGAGGAGAAAGCTGAAATTCGTGCTCCAAATGTGAAATTTAAGCTTTCAAATTCTTCTTTTACAAATGTCTTTATTTGAAATGTTTTACTCTTTAAATATCTTTGATACTTCCATGCGTTTATTTATCTTTCGCGTTAAAAATCATAAAAAATATTTTAAATAATTTATTTTAAATCTATAGTTACATCGTTTTGAGAAGGAACCCCTTTGGTGTTGTCGAAGTACATTTTTGTAATATGCAATATTTCTTGGTTGTATTCAATTTTTAGGTTAAAAGTCATCACATGATTCACAAAGTATGGAAAATCGACTTAAGGCCTAGTGTTACATTAAATTGGCACCCTTTTTCTAAAACGTAAATTTTTAAATTTTATTTTATAGTTCTATGTTAATTGTGAAAAAAAATTAAATTGTTTTAAACATTTACTGAAAAAATTTAGCTATAAAGTGTCAAGTGTATAGTTAAATTTTTCTAGTAAATGTTTGACAAATCAAAATTTTCCTAACATTTCACATCTAGGAAGAGAAAATATATAGTTTTTAGTTATATGGCTATACAAATACTGATTTTATAAAGGGTTTCACGGTTTATTCCCTTTGACTCGTTTAGGGGAAAATGGGAAGTGTGGGGTAAAATGAATTTACAATAGTTTGTCATTGAAATCAAATGAACTTCTCAAAGATTGAAATTAGTTTTTATTTACAGCCAGAGGACATTTTATTTCCTACAACTTTCTTTTCTAAATCAAAATTGAAGAGTCATTTTTTATCTTAGTTGGAGATGTGTTTATGATACTACGTAGTGAGTGAAAAGTTTTAAATCTAGAACTGCTTAATAGGGGAAATAGTTTTCAATGCAGTAACCAGAATGTATGGCTTTTATGAAACATTATCACTAAAACAGAAAAATGAATTTCCCCTTTGAGCGTTTTCAATTCATATAGGTAATTGTAGACCCTGTAAAAGAAAACAATAGTGTCGTGAGTTTCAACTATGTTTTGATATATTCATGCGTTCAATAAATGCATTTCAGCCTCCTATGGCGGTGTTGAATGTGACTGTAGTCGAAGCAACTGGATTAGAAGCTAAAGATCCAAATGGTAAGTTTTTAGGGCCCTAAACAATAACATCTCTTGTACCTTTTATTCAAGAAATAGCACGGGATTCCTCATTTAAATGTAGGAACGTGTCAAAGTGGAAATATTATCTTAATCTCACCTTCAGTTTTGAATCTATTATTGCAAGAATTGTAACGGGAATAAAATAGATGTATGCATAACTGATCTTATTCTTGATTATTTGTGATTTATCTTCCAGAATAACTGAAATGACGAAGCATACATGAACGATATTTCAACCGAAACATTGTAGTTTTTCATTTATTAAACCAGTATCAGTATCTTATTTTGTGCCATGCAATCTACTTTGATTGTAAAAATTCTACGTGTCGCATAGTATCGGCTGATTGAATGTTATCGATGAGACCCAGAAGTATAGTTCATCTCAACAACTACACGCAGCGTAAATCAAAGAGATATTTAAGCTCCCAGCAATTTCTCTTTGCGCATTAATATCTTGTTTTGCTCGGCTTATCCTAACAAAATTAATTAATTTTACTTCGTTATTTAAATACCATATGCGGAAACGCTTTAAGAAAATTTTTGGAACTTTTATTTTAGTCGAGGTATAATTTTTGACTAGCGTCAAATTTATTTTACAGACGCATAGAAAAGCTTCAAACATTATTTTCGAGCCTTTTATAGCATATAAGTAAAACATATGTAATTAATTCTAGGTACCAGCGATCCGTATTGCATGCTTGGTATCCAACCCGATCCCGATTCAGAGTGTAGACGCGAAGCCAGCTTACGAGGTCTGAAAAAATTCGGAGCCTCTTTGAAGAGGCGTAGCAACAGCGAGGCTCTACCCGCAAAGCTCATTCGAACGACCACCGTCAAATCGGAGACCCTCAATCCGAAATGGAGGGAAAAGTTTCGCTTGTAAGTACAAGCATTTATTACCATCCAAATTCATGACAAATGACTTTCAAGCCACTTTACGACAAATCGAATGGTAGAAATAACGCTCAAGTAAAATAAGCGGGACTACTTCCACTCCGAGCACGGTCGTCAGAAGCGTAAGCTCTTCACATCCATTGTAGATCGGCACTGAGGTCGGTTCATGGCAATTCAATCGTAAAAACATACTTGGAAACCTCGTATTGGCTTTGACATTTTTCTTTTCGATAGGGATCTCAGAAAAATTGGGAATTGTGACTGACTTTTCTCGTTAAAACATGTTACATTTTTTGATAAAAGGCTTTTTATAGCTAATGTCAAGTTAAGAGGGAAGTTTTGACTACAAAACGTCATCTCTTACTGTTTTGCTTTAGTTTTACAACATATTTCAAATTTTAATAATAAAATTATAACTCTGATGGCTACACATCGTATCAGGAAAAAGGTGTATAACTCATCCCTAAAACTCTCAATTTAAGTTTATACTTCTTGTAGAATTAAGTTGCAAAGCCTATAACCAGTGAAATATTTCATGTCCGTGGACAAACAAGAAATTGACCATCAATTTCTCTAAATTTCGGAGTTATATTGCATTTAAGAAACGACAGTGAGGCCACTATTTTATTCAGTAACAACGAAACGTAATAAGTTACTTCAATTAACACACTAAATTTACCGACTTTTATAAATGCCGAAACTGGTTAATGACCCATTTTTTACTTGAATACAGGTAACATTAAAATGAGTCCTTGAAATAGTAAACAAAACTATCTTTAAAGAATAATTTAATCATTAACCAAATAACAAAAATTCAATAATCATATGTAATATACTATTTTACTTTTTATTCAGTAGTTTCATTTTTTTTGAGTATTCAATAGTAAAATTTCGATTAATTTGCCGCATTTTTTACAGATGCAAGGTTGCTATTGCTGAGAGCAGACTTTAGTGGCTTTATTGTCATATGGCAGTTGTTATTTGACCGGGAGAATTCAAAAAAAAAAAAATTAGAAGTTGAGATGTTCTGTTATCGTTAAGATGAAATTCTTCACAGTGGTGTGTGTGCTTATTATTTTGCACAGCACTATGTATGAAATGGTTTTAGAGATGGCAATGCTGTAAAAGCATATAAAAAATTAAACCGTTCAAATGACGGTAGAAATAGGTATACTTCTTATGTCGTTGCAGGGAGAGAAGAGAAATATATACTACTCAATCAATTTTAGAAACATTTTTGGAAAAGTCATACTTCTAAGTCAAAATTTTAAAATGGATTATTTAATTTAGTGTTAAATTTTTTAAATTTTGTGCAGTTTTTTCACTTTAAAATTACGAGCATGTACATGAGGAATAAGAAATTTTGTCACATCTGTGAACAAAAAAATTGTTTTCATTCAAAATATTATCTTTATATGAAATGAAAGTTTCTACCTCAAACCACAATATATAGATACGTCTCTCAAAATTATTATTTTATTGGGTAAACTTGTCCTAAGTTCATAAAATAAAATTTATTCAGATCGATAATTTACATTACAGGAAATTTCAATGCAGCAGAACATCTACTCGGAAAACAAATATCTAGATGTTTTTAGAATTTTTTTTTCCCATGATATGTTGAGGAGTATTCTGATAATGCTAATTGGTGTTTGGTAGGTAGGTAGATATTTTAATTAACGTCACACTAGAGAAAAACAATGGGCTATTAATTGGTGTTTGAAACTGGAATGAAATCGTAATGAAAAGGAAAAATAACTGATAAACTTTGTTATGCATCAGGCTGAGCTGGAAGTCATTAAGAATACAACATTTTTTGCGTAAAAATTATTATCTCCGTACCTAGCGACCTAAAAAATGACATGGATATGTACAAATGCTTGAAAAATCTTGATTCTTGCAGAGTTACGGTTAATGGTCTTGTAAGAAAGCTAGCCTTCAAGGCCATTATATAGCATTAACATAACAACAAATTGTATAGCCTACAAGGCCATTACAATGTGTTTAACATACATATATAAATATACATTTACACAAAAGATTCCGACCAACCAGATGTCAGTACAAAGTTTAATTAACCAAATATAAGATTTAGGATGTCTATAATGAATGTACTACTTCACATTTCGAGACCCATTATAATGTATAGGGCTGTTTGGCTCCATGAACTGAACAGGTTTTTCTGGGTGTTAGGAATATTATCTATTATAATTTTATGATCAAATGGAGGTTCTGAATAGTTTATAAAATATGGTTTATTCTGGTCAATTATATCAAAGGCGATTTTGCTTGTCCCTTTAACAAACAACTGCAATAAATCACCCTTATAGTACAAAAACTATTCTGCAATTACAATTAGCTTGTAAAGTGCATCCGAAATTTACTTCAAACATTTGTATCATCAACAACCTTGATAACTGTGATAAGGAAATTACGTTTGAAATCTTTGTAGACATCAATGCTATACTTTTAATCTTTTTATGTAGTTGAGTGTGTGTGAAAAAATTCCGAAGAGGGTTTCCATTTGAACGAATCGTTTCTCTTTCAGGGACGTGGATGATGTACGAACTGATCGATTTCATCTGGATATCTGGTAGGTCCTTATAGAGTAATGCATAATGTTTAACACACACACACACACATATATATAATTTCAAAAAATTAAGAGGTGTTGGTGGATTAGGGTGTGATCATGGAGGATCCTGCCCAGACAACGCAACATGATGTTTTCTGTGTGTGGGCAGCAGTAACCCAGAAGTAGCACCCCCAAACGCCATAAAGAACAAATATAAACAGATAGATTAGGCAAATAGTCAAATCAGGCAATTGGTCCCGGCATAAATTAAAATCAGAATATCAAAGTTCAAAAAAGTACAATCACAATACACAATACTAGACTATAATGTACTATAAAAAAAGAAAAAGATGTATTTATGTATACACATATATACACATTCAAGGGAGCTGGTTTCCATCAATCACTTAACCCTACTTGTAAGTTATCAACTCACAAAAGCACCGGCACAAAAATCACTGCATATTCTTTTACTTTCCACGGAGTGCACTCCTGCTGCGAGCTAAAAGGATTCATTATTAACAACATGAAAGTGCTGAAAAGATTTCTCTAGAAGTCTTTCGCAAGAAATTAGTTTTTGCAGGGGCCTTACTTTATAAAAGCAGACTGTAGAAAGTCGAATCTGAAATATATGCTTCGACTCAGATCTTTTATTCATCTGTGGAAACAACCTTGTTTAATCAAATTCCTGAAATCATGTAAACAAATTTTACTACTGTTTCCTGTACTTTGAAGTGAATGAAATCCATCTATAAAAAGTACCGAGGGGTCTATTAGGTTGTAAAAATAAACTTGACTTCTTCATACATTTAATTTAAAAATTTTTCTTATGAAAAAAGAAGAATTAAGAAAACGTTTCTTTTGTCTCTATTTTTAGAATAAAATAAATTTTTTAAAACCATAGCATTTTAATAAAAATTCAGCATTATATAACGATTGAAAAAAATATATAAGTTTAAAATGAAATTCCGACAAATTTTTTTTATAATTCAAAATACTTACACACTTACAAGAATTTAGGAATGATAAGTATTTTTAAATATAGTTGGTGTAATTCTATACTTGTGCTCATAACTTAAAAATAAATTTGTTATTTTGGAGTAATCATTCGAATTTATCCCGTTTCAACAAATAGCTATTTTATTCTATTTTTGCTGAGTTAAAAATACCGAATGAAACATAACGTCGGCCAAAAGTGTGAATAGTATATTAAACTAGCAAAATACCCGACCTTACTCTGTTTGAATTGGTTTACTCTTAATTGAAGAGATAATCAAAATACATTAGAACTCCAATTATCCGAATCAATTGGGACCGGACCCCAACCGGATAATCAAAAATTCGGATAATTGGATTGTTTCCGAAAGAAGGGTCTAGTATGTATTTTAATTAATGTATGTATGTATGTATGTTGAAAATGGGAGGAAAAAAACTATTTTTAAAGAAAAAGAGCTTTTAATTAATTAAATGAAAAGGCAACACTTTTACATGTTAAGCGTACTTACAAGTGCTGTACATTAGTACAGTATGTACGTACCGTACTGTCATTGCTTGCTAAACATCTCGGTCAAAGTAAGCTGTTTGACTGTCTTATCCGTTTTCGGGCAACCAAGTCGCGCATCCGCTCGACAAAGAGAAGTTGCATGTGGTCACACTCGGACTGTCGCTCCATCCACTTCAACGCAGTTTCAAAGCCGGCAAATGCTTCACTAGCAGATGGTCCCGTGTCTGCTTCAACTTTGACAATAAGGTCATCTTCTTCAACGACACTTTCTTATCTCAAACTTTCAATAAGTTCATCATCATTTAGAATTTGAAACCCAGAATCATTATTTTGCGAATCGCAATACGTTTCCGTCTTAATTTCTTTTCTGAAATTGTGAAAGCGATTCGGATAATCAGCGATTCGGATAGTCGGAGTTCGGATAATTGGAGTTCTACTGTATATAATGGCTTACTTTTTTGTAGAATAAAAATTTATTTGAATACCTTTCGCCCTCTTTATAGTTTCTACAGCTTACTTTGGACACAATTCATACACATGCATATCCATTTATGTAATACATTTCACATACATCGCACCCTTGCTGTATGAGAAAGCTACAAAATGACGAAAGGTGACACTAAGGTTACTACTACAAAAGACGATTTTGAAGGGAGATTTGGAATGCCCTTTCTTAAGTTCTTTTCATGTTCAACTCAATTAATAAAAATTATGATTTAAGGCGAGTGCTCTCGCACTCATAGTCAACAAAACAATATTTTTTTACTAGTGGCACTCTTGCATTCGGTATGTGACATAGTGAAATTTTGCAATCTTCTCCTGTAATTATGACAACGAATTTTTTAATGTTTGAAAAGTTCTAGTTTGGATTTTTTAAACATTATTATTCTTTCAATAAAGGCATTATTTTTTCAATAACGGCACTATTCTTTCAATAACAGCATTATTCTTTCAATAACGGCATTATTCTTTCAATAACAGCATTATTCTTTCAATAATGGCATAACTACAATTAAATTTTACTGAAACTTTATTCTGACTTACCTGCTATTTTTATGTCGAATACTTTGTGGTGGTGTTGCGTGTGATGAGAAGGAAAACACATCTATTAAAATAATAAATATTTAAAACAGAAAACAGCGAAATAAAACCAAATAAAAGATGTCGGAAAAATTGTTCTAAAGATATTAATTTGATTAATTTTTATCTCTTGATCTCGCACAGTTGCCACAACTTATGACTAAAAGTGCACAAAATTTAGATAAGTGAAATTAATTCAGAGCGAAAGAAGCAGAAAATATCACTGCTCGTGCGATCTTGTTGATTCCCGTTCGTTGAAAAATATCGTCTGTCCCAAATATTCTGAAATCGTTTTCATTGGGCAATAATTTTTTGAAGAATAATTACTTTTTCAGCAGTACTGGTAAAGCAATCGATGTAATCGTAATATTCAATATACATTCCAATTTTTCCCAAAACACCAATTTTTGGTTGATTTAAGTATACTTACTCAGGTGTTTTAGCTTGAAACTCAACTAAATATAACAATAAAGAAATGTTTAATATTGAATTCATTAAATTAATTAATAATGTATGGAATGAAAGAAATTACAATCAAGTATCTAGAATAAAATTCATGTGATAGCTACACAAACACACAAACACAAAATCAACCATAAAACAGAAAGACGGACAGACAGACTTTCGCAACCACTTTCGCTGACTAAATGAAGATAAGTACTCACTGTATGCAAATTTTCATGAAAATATAATAAACCGTGTGGACGTGTATAGTGCAATTTTGCTACAAAGTTGAAACAAACTAAATCCTGAACATGATAGTGTAGTAATCAATTATTTTGTAAATATTAATAACTAAAATTTCTAATGAAAATCTTTATACAGTTACTTCGTTAAAAAAAGTTATGAATGTGAAGCTATAAACGCGTGATTAGTTTCTAATTCTTTGTTTTCGTATTCCATGAAAATTTATGCAATATTGGTCCAGAGCGAAAAAAACAAACTTAAAAATATTTCCGTCTATTTTAAGGTTAACCCTAAAATGAATTAATTGGAATTTTTTATAGACTGGTTTACTAAGCTGGAATTATTATTATTGCAGCAACTTAAATGACAAGTACGTGAAAAAGAGCAATCGAATGCCAAGCAAAGAAGCTTTCGGGATATTTTTAAATATATAGGAGGCAGTAGAACCTTTTCCCAACCTCAGCTTGATATTGTTAATTTCACTTTTATGTATCAAAATAGGCCCAAAAGGTAAAAATATGCACAAGAGTCAAAATTTTATACAATACAGAAGCCTTGGTAGCCCGGTTGGAAGAGTAGCCGATTAGAAATTGGAGGATTACGAGTTCGAAAGTCGATCCAACAAAGCCAGAAGTGTACTTGGGAGCAGATTCACGTTAAATCTGTCGTGGCCTCAAATGTCCTCTTGTTGGCGTGGTGTGGAAGTTTGGAGAGTGGGGTACCAGCTCAGGTGTAGCCTAGTCATCTGACCATCGTTCAAAATTACGTGGCTTTATCCTCGGATCTTTCCCTTGGGGTATTGATCCTGGACTGTTGCCAATAGCCCGTTGTATTTCCCAGTGCTACATTAATTAACTACCTGTCCACACAATAGCGCTACTAAAACAAGATAATGCCAAAAGGAAGTCTTAAATCAACAAAGAAGGGTTTATAATTTGTTTCGGTGTTTGCTATTCAAAAAAATATCCAGAGACTGTAACCATTCCATTGATATTTTAATGGACATTCTTTGAAGACAAGAAATTTTACACAAGAAGAGATTGTGTGAACTTTAGTAACATTAATGTGTTAGAAGTAAGTAGGAGCACATAAGTGCAACATAGTGGGGTATTGGCAACGGCACTTGATCCATCCCGAAAGGAAAATTTCGAGGTCAATATCTCGTGATTTAGAACCACGAGGTCTCATCTGAGCTATTACCCTCCTCTCCAAACTTCCATACCATGCTAGCGAGAGGACTTTTCGGGCCACGACAAATTTAACGTGTACCAGCTCCCACGTGCACGACAATCTTTGGCTGAATTGAGTTTCAAACTCGATTCTATTGGGTCCACGACTTTACCAACTGGGTTACCGCGGCCCCTAAATGTGTTAGAACTCTATACGGAAGCTAAGACTATGCATGGCTAAGATATTTATGATTTTACATTTTTGACAACATCGAACGTTTTCCGAGAAAGATTTTCATAAAACACAAGTACCTATGCTAAGGTGATTTGCAAAGAATTCTTTCATGATTTTTCAGTCATTGTTTTTTTACAGATTTAATAAAAGATGTCAGAAGAAAGACATGATAAAGGCTACTATGAAAGTACTTACCCTTTGAATAAAATTCCATCACCCAGAAAATGAAACAGGAAAGGTTTAACCCATGAATTTTTATAGAAAGCTGTCTGTCACTTTCTGGGCACCTGAAGTTACATTTTGGTTTGCTATCCATTGGAAAAAATAAGCACTCATCAGATAGAGGGAATGATGGAAAAAAGACGAGTAAAAGAAATACAGAATATAAAAATCTAAACGCGCTCAAATTTGAGGATTCTGAGCAGAGTATCGTATCCAATATATTCCGGCAGTGTAAAATGTCTATTTTCATCGGATGAGTTACTTTAATACTTCATCTGTTTCATTCGAAGGAAGTACTAAACCATCTTCCTGTCTTTTTTAGGGATCATGATGATGAAACATCAGTCATTGATGCAGCAAGAAGACTGAACGAAGTTTCAAATCTTAAAGGTCTTGGCCGGTAAATTTATTTGCACAGAAATATTGAAAAGTCCATTACGTACAACGATTTTTGAAGAGATTATATAAGACTAGGGGGCTCCTCCCCCTACTCGCCTACGCTCGCCAACCCCCGGGGATTGCTTCGTGAAACAACACTCTTTTTTCAGATCCCATTTAGTTTGATTCGCAAACTAACATTCCTTTGCAGAGTCAATCTTCTGAGTGAGACGGCGAAACTATCTCAATAATTCGTATAATCTTGATTTGACTTTCCTGTCCATGACGTCATAGCGAGGGCGTCTCCACTTGCTCGCTAACGCTCGTCAACCCCCTGTGATTGCCACGCAATCCCATTTGATTTGCTTCGCAAACAAAGACTTCTTTCGCAAGTGTTTTCTCTTTTTATCTATTTTAACACTTAATGCAACCCAAACTAATAGCCACATCAGTACTAAAACCTTCACCATCTGGTTTCCTGAACAATTTTGAATAAATAATATTAATATCGTAATTTTCTGATAGGTACTTTCTCGTGAAACCGTCTGAGAATGGAGCGGAAAAAGCGAGTTGAGAAAAAAAAGCTGGTATTTTTCGTCACAGCTAGTTTCAACGGCAAAAAAAAAATCGTTACTATGGTAATTGTTGCTACGATAAATTTTATATCTGGCAAAGCCGTTAGTTAGAAGAGTATCCTTCATTTCCGTGAAGAAATATATACGCGATCTAAAAAATACGAAATTTGTATGACCAACTATTAATCGCATCGAATTTATTTATCAACCAATTAAAATAATAATTGTACCTTAAGGAACAGTAAATTCTAAGGTTTCCCGTGATATTTTAAAATTTAAAAACTAATAGTAATAAGCTGTAGATATGACAGTTTTAGTTTTGTGGAATTACGATATAAAAGTTCTGAAATTTGTGCGACCAACTTTTAATCGCATCGACATTATTTATTAACCAATTTAAAAAATAATTGTACCACAAAAAAGAGTACGTTCTAAGGTTTCAGTGATGTTTTCAAATTAAAAAAAATAATAGTATTAAGTCAGGGCTCGAAATACCCGGGTGCACAGGTGCACTGTACACATGAAAATAAAATTGTGCACCTAACTTTTTCCCGCTAGGTGCACGCACTGCACCTAACGTTAAAAATAGTGAGGGGAATGTGCTTTATGTTATTTTGATGTTTGAACAAAATATTAGTGTCGACCTCTCTCGCTCTAAGGGAACGTAATTAAAATTCCTAAATACGCAGTATGCAAAAACAAAAGTACTTTGCCGTAACGGGTTTATACAGGAGGAAGATTTATTTGTGCCACTGCTACCAGAACTTTCCGATGATCGAAACTTTTTCCAGATGGCTCTTTTGAAGCAACTGTGACGACAGCCGGAGAAGTTAGAATTTAGATTACTTACCCACCCGCGAACGATAGGCATCTCACATTTCTGTAAACACTTCGTGTTTCAAGGAAGTGTAAAGCCGTAGGAAATCCTGAGAATTGTCTGGCCAATACGTATCGTAAACAAATATTTTCATTATTTATCCCAAAATTCGGATTTTATCTTCTTAAAATATAGTGTACTTTTTATGTGTTTTTGTCCACCAATGTCTGATGATGACTCAATATTTGAAAGTAATAATTTCGCTGATAAATAAAATTGTTTAAATATTTTTATTACTATCTACTACTAACCTATCTAGACATACCCAACTAATGAAGTAGTTTACTTTACATTAATGCTCTTACATCACGTTTTTTTAAATGTGCACCTAAAATATAATATGTGCACCTAATTTAAAAACTTAGATGCACCTTGTGCACCTGTATTAAAAGTCTATTTCGAGGCCTGGTATTAAGCTATAGATATGATAGTTTTAACAAAAAGTTACGAAAATATCCCAATATTCCGAAATTTGTAGGACCAACTCTTGATCGCATCGAATTTATTTATAAACCAATTTCAAAAAGAATTGTACCACAAGAAATAGTACATTCAAAGGTTTCCTGTGATGTTTTCAGATTTAAAAACTAATTGTAATAAGATATAGATATGACAGTTTTAACAAAAAAATTTCGAAAATGTCCCAATTTTTTCCGAATTTCAAAAAAATATTATCGAGAACCAAATTGAAATTTCTAAAAAAATTCGGCAAGATGCAAAAATTGACATTTAGAGGTACTCTAAAAAAACTCACGGCTGAAAATTTGTACGTCTTTTCTCATTCGCGTTAGAAATTTTGATTTTTTCGACTTTGACACTTAATAAACCCTAAACTAATTGCCGCAATCGAAAAAAATCTTCTTCATCTTATTCCCTGTACAATTTTGATAAAAACTATTTTAATTTCGTAATTTTCGGGACTGTCTCGGGAAACCGTCTAAGAATTGAGCAAAAAATACGAGTTTTCAATCCTGCGACTGCGGCAGCGGTAACTTTTTAAAATATAGTAGATATATACATAATTTGTTACCATCGATTTGCTCAATTCTTTGTACAAAGTACTTAAATGCTATTTAATACTTAATGCTACTTAAAAATACTTCATCGATGCGAAAAATGGTTACTTTTTGATAAAGAAAAACTTGCCAAAACCACGATTATCATAGCTGTAAATATCATCCTACTCGTGTGTATTTACAGCTACTACAAGGTATTTGGAAGGGTTTTCTATTTAATCTAAATTAATATCCCCTTGAACGAATGAAATAATAAAATTAATATTTATCCTTTCATGAGTTGTCCGTCATTAAAATCTAATGAACATCCGAGTCCATATCAATAATTGCAAAAGGGTTTCATAAAAGAACCACATTAAGAATGTTAAGAATGAATAATGTGGGGTTATCTTATCAAAAATTGACTAATGTCTTTCACAGAATTCCGAATAATGTAAGAAATTCCGCTCTCTGCATACTAGAGGCAGAGCATTGAAACTAAAAATTTTCAAGTGAAATGTTATGAAAAGAAAAGATTTCTATTTATCTCTCGTGGGAAATTTAATTCTGTAAAATACAACTAGCGTTAAACTAAAAGGGAGCGAATGCTTTCCTCTTAATTGCGCAATTCTATTTTAGAGTTCAATTTTAATGAGCTATGTACTACAAATATACAGGAACCCATTTCTTGAACCCCAATCGTGTGAGTCTGAGAGAAAAGCCCAGAAAATAATACCACCTAGTAATGGGAGAATAAATAATGAAATATCTCAATCAAAATTTTCGTAATATTTAGGAGAAATGAAATACTGTGGGTATATTTGCTTTTCATTCTCAAGACAAATAAAAATAAGTCTTCTCTTGAATGATGGGATTGATAACTATCATTTTGTTAAATCTTCCACAGTTTAATACGCTAGAATAATCGTCAAATAGTTATCCATCTGCATGATTCGCTCATATTTAATCCCACAATCTCCCTAAATTTTTTAATGCATACAAATATTCACGTAAAACTACAATATTTTTTTTTAATCCGAAATTTGAAGCGGCTGAGAAGATCATGATAAGGACATATTCAATAGAAAAAGTCGATGGAATTCAATTATTTGGGGGAATCCTCGAGGTAAAACACGAAATCCTTCAGAGGCTACAATTGAGCATACTGTCCCAATCTACTCAGATGTTATCAGATAGTCAAAAGTCGCGGATGAATATAATAGTTGACATCCCAAAGTGAACTCCGCCTTGCCAGTGGCCACGACTGCTATCGAAACATTTACATCGCATTAATATCACTCCTGACCTTTGATGCAGCTATCTCACGAGGACAACTGTCATCTACTTCGTTGTCCTGCGCTCATTAAGAACTCTACTGGGAGAATCATTTGGGTTTTTAGAATGTTTCTGTTGCTGCTAGTGTTATCCTTTATATTAGATATTATTTTTTACTGTAGTTTTAGATCCAGTAGTCTTTGTAATCTGGCATCGTAAATAAAAAACGCATTGAATTTGATACGTTCAGAGAGGCATAATCATATTCAAAATTTCTATTTAAACCGTAACTCATTTATCTTATTACTTTTAGGTCCTTAGGTGTTCTTAATTTCTTTGATGTATACTTTGTGTGTGAGGAAATATATCTTCCTTAAATACCCTTGATACTCAGGTTTGATTTATTCTGTTTAACTCATTAATTAGCAAATATTTTGCAGATTTTTATGGTCGTATTCAATTTTTTTATGTTTATTATGTGCAACTTTTTATTTCATTTTTCTACGTTTAATTTATTCTACTCGTTTACGTCTTGCATCTGTGTATTTATTTCCCTAGAGCACAGTAAGAAGTAATGTCGCCTTTATTTATAAGTATTACACAACAGTTCGTAAAAATAATTCTTCATTCTGGTGTACTTTATAAACACTTAAAAAAACCCATCGTATTTAATTCTTAACTTGATACTTTCAATGCTGGATCTTAATTTGTTTCTCATTCAAGTATAAAACTGCAGATAAATTATCTGTCATATTTTTCCAAATATAACTAGATTCTTTAAGCTAGAAATTTCAGCAAATGAAAACTGAATCTATCCACCCAGTCAGTGTGTGAAAATATCATAATTTCTTCCAAATTGAAGAAAATTTGAATTTATATGAGTTAAATCAGATTTTGTTTACTCAAAAGATTAAACAATTAAAATTATTCTCGGGCCTTGTTGCGTTTATTCTCATTCTTTATTATGTTCTTCACTTGAATTCTGTATTATGATACAAATCCGTAGCACTTCCTATTTTAATGTGAAGAAATGATTTAATTTTAAGCATAATAAATCTTTAAAATGAAACAAAATTCCATTTTCCTGCCTTTTTGATACCCAGATAAACAACTTTGTGTGTGTCCTTGTCCCCCGTGTTTATCAAAGGCCTCATGGGAAAATAATAAATCACTTAGGTACCCCATGAAACACCTAAAGATGTGCCCCGAGGATACATCATGATTAAATCAGATACCCAAATCTAAATTATTTTATATCTTGGATATAGGAGCATCCAAGCTTTTATTTTTAGAGTTGTCTAGAAGCAGTAGGTAACACGAGTCACTAGTTACATGTAGAGGGTATTTACATGGAACTTATACAATATGAGGCTAGAGCAATATTTTAACACAAACATAATATAAAAATATTAGGCAGTTCAGCCATAAATAAGATTTAAACATTGTAATTAATATCCAATTACAATAGGAGAGACGTTGCATCTGAGAAAACCAAAGAAGGCATCGAATATTGTTCCACACGACAAATTTATTTACTAGCATTGACAAACTTTATAGTGTCTCGAGAATCTATCTTTGAAGTTATGTATTAACCAAACTTTCAGGGGCAATGTAAAATAATTAATCAGCTAGGTGAGGTAAAAAATGAGTAACAAGTTTCAATAGTAACGATGGTAGAACCACAATCCCTAATTGCAGATCAAACGAAAATCATGGCTTCGTTTCGGTGTTGATCTGAAGATTTGGTATAACAACGTTAAAAAAGATTCAATGCGTAAAATAAATATTTTGGTATGGAATATGTGAGTGAACATAAGTGTCTGTATTTACAGTACTTCAGCTCACTAATTAATCGAATGCACCGTGTAACAAATTCGTCTGATTCGTAGTTAGAGAAAAGTGTGTATTACAAAGGAACACTCGCATTTATAGTTTGTGCCATAATGAAAAGCCCCTTTCATAAAATAACGGTCAAAGGTAGGTAGGTAGTAAATTAACGTTATACTGGAGTTATTGGCGACGGTCCAGGATCGATCCCCAAGGAAAAGATACGAGGACAAGACCACGTAATTTTGAACCACGGTAAGGAGGACGAAATACCACTCGAGCTGTCACCCCACTCACCTAACTTCCACACCACGCCAACGTGAGGACATTTGAAGTCCCTACCGATTTAACGTGCATCAGCCCCCGTAAAATTTTAACTAGCAACTATCCGGTTGCTAATCCGTTACTCATCCAACCGGGCTATCGCATTCCGTGCCATAGTGAAAAGCTCCTTTCACAGAATAGCAGTCAAAAAAGGGAATTCTCGCAGTATTTTTAATTTCTTATCAATAATTCTTCCTATCAATGAATTCCCGCATTATATTCAAATACAATGGAAAAGAAAGCACGCACACTAATTTGTTTTCGAAATAAGTTTCGGGGATTTTAGGTAATGTGGAAATACAAATTGGTCATCAATAAGGTATTTAAAAACCAGTTGTAGCTTTATCAGTGTCGAAAGAGCACTAGAAGAATTCTCCCTCAGGTATAAAAGATTACTTCCAGGTCTTTATGTTAGAATAATGATCAGTCCTCCTTTCGCATTGTCTTCTTTGTAGAGTTTTATTCTTTTATTGCGAATTAATTTCTGTGAAAGTGAACGATCGATTTTTCAGGTACTTCAAAGAAGTTGCCCAGTCAGCCCGCGCAAGTAATGGAGAAAACGTTGACGACTTTCTTGGGAGTATCAACTTGCCTCTGGATGTAAGATTTTATTTTCTAAGGCACAGAATAGGGTGTATAACGTGCCTCTTGAGTTCAAAATCCGTATTTGAAAAGTATCCATGCAAAACTTGTTTATGAAAGTCTCAATTTCTAAGACCAAATGGATAAAAATGGTGTAAATTCTTTAAGGGGGAAATACATGTGATTATCTTTGTATACGTCAAGGATCATGATTGCGTCAAACAAGTCAAGGCTCATCTAAATAGTAGCTCAGCGGGCAAAATCTATTTGAAAATTCATAATTCGTAAAATCAATGCATCTAAAAAATTTATACTATATTATTTCAATTTATATGATATGGCAGTCGTAAAAAGGATAACTAACACACACAAATTACAAATCTATATTCAGTCCCGAAATAACATGCGCATAAAATTACAAAATTATCATGCTAGTATTACGTATTTTCTTGTTAAAATGTGATTGATGGTGGCGTTTAAAGGTGTATTGTTTGTAAACAAAAAAATGCTTACATACTTTTTTGCATAAAATAGATAATAATCTTTTGTTTTTTCCTAGTTAGAAAAAAAATTATCGGGAAATTAAATTCAAAATGAATACGTTGTAATATAGAGAAATATATTTTTATATGTTCTTCGTATAATCAATAATTAATTGCAATCAATTATTAATTTTGTGAATAATCGATGAATGGAGATTAAAAAAGTAGTACTAAATTTAAAAACTAATTCTAAAGAAAGAAATTACGATACCTACGTAGCTCAGAGTGAAATCCTGAATTCTCCCCTTGACACAAATAATTAAACATACGCTCATAATTATTCATTTTGTTTCCAATAACAAGTCATTTATGGATCCCCTGATTCTTCATGTTAGGTCCATTCAAAACCCCAGCAAATACTGAGAATGCTGATTGAGCCGAGCTATTAAAAGTATTTATGCTTATTTGTGGATATTATCCTATTCGAAATGCTTAACCTATTTTGTAAAATTTTACCAACAAGTGCCCAAAGTAGTCAACTTGCCCGTGAGTCACAAAGAATTGTCTTAAAAATTGCACGTTATGAGTCCCTGGAGGGATGATCTATTTTAATTTGTTTGTTCAGATTGTGAGCTCGAATGGACTCGATCGCTGGTTCACTCTCCTGGGTCGTAGCCACCGGTCTACTGTTCACGGTCGAGTTCGCCTGAAGCTTCAACTGGGAACTAGGGAAGACCGTGCTGTCCCTTCTGGAAACGACAACGAACGAGAAGTTTCAGAGCATCAGCAACTCATCTGGGTCTTCGTGAGTCACGAACTTTACATTTTTACGGTAAACATTCTAAAAGTTTAATTAATATTCTCATTACTGTAAATAGAATGAATACGCAATAAAAAACTCTTTTAGGAGTTGGTTTATCCCATAATGAGATTTCATATGCATATGAAAGGTCAAATTTTAGAATAAATTTACACTTATTTGTGACAAATAAAAATTTAACTTCAGGGTAGCAGCATTTTTAGAAATGACTTTTTACAATGGTTGATCCTTGATCAACACACTTTTAAAATGAAATATTTTGTTTTCAATACCAACTAACGAAGGGATGATCCAACATGAACGCAATAAGTGCTCTTACTTCTCTTGGTTATACTTTTTTTATTTCGACTTAGGGAAAAGCGTATGAATGGGCTGGTGATTTGCCCCAACAGGCACTCACCATCTTGCACCAGCATGCTATACAAGGAGATATTACTGAATTCCAGCAAGCAGTTTGGTAAGACCGACTTCATTCAATAAATTCCCTGAATCATTTATAACTCTTTATATTTGCATTCTCTCGTGTTTGAGTCACTTTATTTCATCGATACTCTGCGACTTTAATGCGAAATAGAGTTCATTCAATAATATACTCAAATATTGATGAGACACCCATCGAGATAAAGCTTACAAGATATAAAATTTGAAATTTCAAAATTCTTTTGTCACCCGGCTATTTTCTATTCATTCGCAAAACGTAAGCGTAAAACTGAAAAAAATAGTCGTATAGAACAAGAGACTAGTGGCGAACATGGCGTACGATTTTTTTCTTATTTATAAAAATACAATTAGAAGAAATGAACTGAAAAATAAAGGCTATCTCATCGAAGACTAGGACCACACGAGCGTTATGGTAATGCAGACGTTACATTTACTGTCAGACGGACGTTGTTTTGGCTGCGGTAGTTGAATTTACTTCACAACACAGTGGGCTATTGGCGACGGACCGTGATCTATTCCGAAGAGAAAGATCCTTGGACAACACCTCGTCCTTTTGAACCTCGGTCAGATGACGGTCAACACCTGAGCTGAAATAATTTCTTGCACCACATTTTTTGGCCAAAATGAAAAAACTACAGCATTGCAAAACTAGCTACCCAATTATTTCATTAAACAAAATTGGAGTCATTAAAGATTTATGAAGTTTTGTTCAATTTCGGTAAATATATTTTTTTGGATAAAATATAAAAAAAATTTCGATGGGAAAAACAATTAGATTTTTCATGAAACGAACTGAAAGTAATAAAGGTTAATTTTTAATAATTTATTTGATGTGGGTAAATAAAAGGTTCATTTATGTACAACATAGGTAGTGCAGTGAAACCCCGATTTAGCTTAACCCGCATATAACGTCATTTTTCATTGGTCCCAAATAATTTCCTATACATTCAATGTTAAAAAATCCCGTATTTAACGTTATCACTTCGAAATATTTTCCGAATTTAACGTGTTTTTCAGAGGGGATAATTCAAAGGGATTTTCTTAAAATAGTCAGATACTAGCAGGCCAGCATGACGTTGCCCGTGAACGTTCTTTTCGTGTCTTTACTGATACTGAAAATATTAAAAAGAAATAATAATAATTTTATGAATGAGTCCCATTTCCACCGACAACCGCAAATTCGCATAAAATTCGGACTACTTGAGCAATCGATCTGGTGTAAAATTTTCCGCAGACTTCAAATAAGTTGAAATTTTCACTTTATCTTTAACGATCGCAACGATAGAAAACCTCAAATAGTTCTTTTTGTATTCGTAATGAATATATCTTTGTCAATGCGTCAATTCTAAATTAAATATGCTAAAAAGCTTACAAAAACTCATATCTGTGGAGAATGATGCTAATGTTTTAGCTAGTAAATGCAAAACGTAAACCAAAATAACAGATTTCTTTAAACAATAAACTATTGTAATGAAAGAAATAAAAGATATTTTACTTAAATATTAGTCTTAATTTTTTCATGTTTCTATGTTTACTTTTTCTCCGACCCAATTCAACGTTTTCTCGCATATAACGTTATTTCTTTTCGATCCCTTGAAATACGTTAAAATAGAAGTTTATTTCATTTGGCTGTATATTTCATTTTCTATTAAGGAAACGTTGTTTTCATTCTTTCTGATATCGTAGCTTCTAGAGTTTATGTTCTGGAAGGATTTCATCTACTTCAGACAGAAATTTAGTTTGTCATAAGAATTTATTCTTTTGTAAATTCATACTTAAAAAATCTATTTAAAATAAATATCATCCAGATTGTTTTGGGCCTACTGGTTTTTCCGTAGTGGAATTGCTTCAGACACTCCGAAAAACAACCTACAGGTAATGAAGTATTTTCCATTATCTTTATGGATGGTTGCTAGAATTGGGTACTATTTAATAGCTTAACAGTTGCGTGACAATATTCTTTTGTGCATCTATCTGGAGGCCAATTAAAATGATTTTGATGTGTTCAATTTATTTTTCATCAGCATCTGTAATTGTGGAAAAACGTTTGCTGTCTGTAAATGCTCGACGTGCACTGTGTGTGTTGTACTACCAAATCCATTGGGTTTGGGTGTGTCCCCATGTAAATGTAATTACGTTAAAAAATGTTCTCTTGTGTCGATTTTATCCTGATGTTGAATGTCTTTATTTTGGGTCCCCCTAGCTTGCCATTTACATAGATAGTATCGATATCATATATATGAAAATTGGAAGATATAAATCCAAGCATGTGAAATGATTATGCCATATTGCAAGGATTTAGTTTGGGGTCGAATGATTTTGTTGCTTTCAAAATTGTTGCCAGCTACTCCAAACTTGTTGCCAATTTCGAGGAACGGCACCGCATATACAAGTCTCTCAATTAGAATATTCATTACTTTACTGTCAATCGAATTCAGAAAGAGATTCTATTTTGCATCCAATGCTGTGTGGAAAATTAAGTTTATTAATTTGAACTATTTCGATTCTCCCTTAAAGATGTCGATGGTTCCGCTTGGTCTACTTCCACGACAAAATTTCTTTTCACTAAGGCAAATTTTTCAGTTTTTTGCATCATAAAACCTCGACACCATCTTTCGTCGAAAGTTTTATATAAAAGGCGACGTATTTTCTTTATTACTTGCTCACTCTATGAATTAGTATTCACACCACCCTTACGTTTTTTACTTCAATATAAAATTATTGAAAACTTCTCGCGTCTGTCACTTCTTTCCAACCACTTTTCAAAAAGGTCTTCGCTCTTGAAATGATGCATGTCTATAAGAAAATGCAATTTTGTTTCAGTTGCGCGTTGTCGCCGAAAATTTTTGCATCAAATTAAACATTAACAAGCACTGAATTCAACCATGCAAAAATTATTTTTATAAGTTTCTTTGAATATTCGAATTTACATTTTACAAATCAAAAATATACCCAAAGCATTTCAGTTGAACCTTAAATAACTATGGACAAACTTCGGTAATTAGAAATTGGTAATTTTTAATTAACGTCGTACCAGAGCAACACAACGGGCTATTGACGACGGTCTAGGATCAACCCCAAAGGGAAAGACCCGAGGACAACAAACACCACGTAATTTTGAACCACGGTCAGATGACGAGGTAACACCTGATCTGGCACCTCACTCTGGACAAACTCTGGGTGTTTCCTTAGATGTATTGGAATGACATATTTGTGGGATAATCAACTCACGGCATGTTAAATTTTGAAAAATAATATAGCAGCAAACTTTCAAAATTGTCATATGCTCGATGGCTTTCCAGACAACCAAAACTTTCATATCAAATATGGTTCGTTACTACCACGCCAAAAGCATTAATTTGCAAAATTGATGATTCTACAAAAACGCAATCAAAGTTTTAATGCTTCGATAAAAATCGCGTTACAACTCAAAGGTTGTTTTCTCAGGATATTCGTCGGGTAGTCGTAGCCCGGTTGAAAGAGCAACGGACTGGAAATCGGAGGGTTGTGAGCTTGAATCCAACCAAAGACCGTCGTGTACAAAGTGGGCTGTTGTACGTTAAATCTGTCGTGACCTCAAATGTCCTTACGTTGTCCTGGTGTGGAAATTTGGAGTGTTGGGTGGCAGCTTAGGTATGACCTCTTCATCTGACTGTGGTTCTAAATTACATGGTATCGTCCTCGGTTCTTTCCCTTAGGAAATTGATCGCAATAACCCATTGTGTTTCTCCAGTGCGGCTGTTATTAAAATACCTACCGACTTTAGTGGTAGGTATTTAAAAGGGTTAAAACACCTAAAAATTCGAAAAAAATAATATTTGAGTTTTTACTGTTTATGAAAACTTGAATTGGCTTGAATTGTAGAGATACCTGATTTGTAGAAATCCGTTAATTGGAAGTATTTTTTAATATGTAATTTAAAATTCGAAAAAAATAATTTTTGAGTTTTTACTATTCATGAAAACTTTAATTGCCTTTTTTGTAGCGATACCTGATTTGTAGAAATCCGTTAATTGGAAGTATTTTTTAATATTTTATGAAGGAGATACACTATTACCACGATACTGTTACCGTATTACACTATTACAGTACATCCTTCCGAAGGTTAAAGCCTTATTTCTCAGAACATACTTTTTTCATGTTTGGAGACACAATACTCAAAAACTACTTGAGATACATTCTTGAAGCTTTTTATGATTGTTTATGAAGCACTTTTAAACACTTTAATACAAGGAATGAGGTATAAAATGTATACTAAAATACAACAAGGATGGAACAAGTTTCGAACTCGGAACTCTCCGGTTACTAATCCGTAACTCTTCCAACTCAGCTACCGTGGCCTCAATATTCCTCATGAATACAAAAGGGAGTATTTATCTCGTTTTTATAGAGAAGATATCACTTTAAAGAGCATTTAATTGATGTAATCTACTGCTTTATTTTCACAACCATTAGAAATGTGATGACATTTTAATTTGAATCGATATTTTGACGAAATTTTACACCGATTTGATGCAAAACGTGTTGTGATAGTTTATAACAAAAGGGATGGTAATATTACTTCTGAGATATATGTCTCTTTTAGTATTCATGTGCGGTCTACAAACGTCTTAAAAAATAAAGATGAAACTAAACATTCCATTAAAAGCAAAACTTTAGGTTGTATTTTTATGTAGTAATGTGAAATGTGTAAGATGAGTTGGAATTTCATTAATTTGTTTCATTATCTTATTAATTTAAACTTGTTATGGCTTTCGGAAATGAACTTGATTGCCGAAAGTGTTACTGAGCACGGTTTTCATATAACATATTTGAATACCACAGTTAATGTTACTACTTTTATTGAAATTTTTATACGTCCCGATAGACAAAAATTATGTTTGCAATATCCTGATTTTCAATATGAACTGTTCTTTGGTCATTCACGATATTTTTCTAGGACTTTGATATTCGTTTAGTTCTTCCCATAATTATTTTCGTTTTGTCGTGGTTCTGAATCAAATTTGTGATGAAACATTCCCAGTTGAAAATTATGTGTAGATAAAACTATCATTCTAATTTTTTTTTAATTGTCCGAATATGTCCTTTGAAATTATTTTCACTGTGAGTTTTTGCTTTGACATGTATTTTATCTTTTGAAATGACGTGTTTACTTTCCGAATCACTGGCTTTAATGACATGTAAATAATAGAAGCTCATAGATTTCGTAATTTCATTTATGCAATACAGTATGAAAATAAATTATTTTAAATGCAATAGATTAGTGGCTCACAAGTAAAAATATAAATCAGAAGAAATTTGTCTAATACAAGAAACAGAAACTACTGAATTTAAATCTGAAAATAAAGTGGTTGAATTTCTTAGTATTTTATACTATAAGTTAATAGTGCACAAAATTTGTTGTCTTCACTGTTGACTAAAATTTACATCGATGGTGTTAAATTTCAATTAACTTTAATATAATTTGAGAAATTTTGAGACGTTACTTTTGACAAAACTACTTTACATTTCTGTAAAGTAGTTTTGGATCTTACTCTGCGCGGGAGTGAATTTGTACCTTAAAAATTAATCTTCCACACTCATCTCATATTTTTCGAATCTGAAAATACTGAAGTGATACTTTTGAACGCGAATCTTTCCGATGTGATCATAGTTTGATCAATAATAACACAAAATTGAATGTTGTATGTTTAATTCTCGTACAGCCAGTGGACTGCATACTTTCGAAAACACCAGGAAGTGATTTTCGACTACTCATTGATGTATCAACAACTTGAAGAAATAGTTACAGCTTGGGAAAAAAACGAGGAAGCTCCATCAGCAGAACTTGTAAGTACACATTACACTAAATTTTAAATAGTTCCATTTCTTGTTCATATATATATATATATATATATATATATATATATATATATATATATATATATATATATATATACAGACAGAGGCTGTTCGCACATTTTTTAGACGATTTTGGTTAGCGGTAATAAAAAATCGTCTACTGCAAAAGAAATAATTGCAGTTGTACTATGTTTTTAAAAGTCAAAATTATCGTCTGCGGCTTGAGAGGTTTGTTTTTATTCAAAATGGCGTTTTTAACGAAGCAGTGGTTCGAAGGCTATATTTATGCTCTTTCCGAAGAGAAATATTCATTATTATCCAAAATTATCCAAAACGATGTGAGAGTCATGGTTTTGTGATATCTAAAGCGTCGATAGGTAATATCGTCAACAAGAAAGGAAAAAAACGTCAAATTGGAGCCTCAAGTGGGACAAAAATTCCAAACAAGTATCCAAGGAAGAAACGGACATCTTCGACTATTGCAAAGGTACGTTGTTTAATGTTAAAATAAAATCCCCCTAGTCAAAGGACAGTTGCAAAATCATTAAAATGCTCGGTGTCCACTGTAAACAAAATGATAAACGTTGATTTAAATCTTAAGAAAGCGAAAAAACGCAATGTGCATCGTCTTTCGCCAAAGCATATCGATGAACGCAGGACACGCTGCCGAATTCTATACGAAAAGCACTTATCCAAAGAAAAATGGAAAAAAATTGTCACAATAGATGAATCATTAGTGTATTTAAAGGATTGCAGCAAAAAAAGAGCCATTTATTATCATAAAAGGGGAGACAAAAATTTAAGAACATGGTTCACAGTATCGAAAAAAAAGTTTTTCTAAGGGATTCATGATTGTTGCTGGTTTTGCATACAATGGCAAGTTAAAAATAAAGAGAGTGGAAAAAAATGTCAAGATTAACTCCAAATACTCTCAGGAACATATCTTATCGCCAATTTTTCTGAATGAAATACCATCGCTTTACCCACAGTGCCTTCAATCTGTGGAACTCCATCAAGACAAAGCTAGCAGTCACACATCAAAATCCACTATAAATTTCCTAAAAGAAATGGGACAAAAAACCGGTATCAAGGCCATACCCTTCACTGATATCCCTACTAAATATCCCGGTGTATCACCTATGGATTTTTATGTTTTCGTACTTTTAAACTCTGCATAATCCAAACGTCGTCCCACAACCTTACAGGACTCTGGAAAGCTGTTCACGAGGAATGGGATAGAATACCTCTTCTGACACTTCAAAAGGCATTATTATCCTGGAAATTACGGTGTCGAAAGATAGTTCAGATAGTTTTGTGAATACAATATACATTGTCTAAAAAATGTGTGAACAGCCTCTGTATATATATATATATATATATATATATATATATATATATATATATATATATATATATATATATATATATATATATATATATATATATATATATATATATTAGGGTGTCCCTTATATGGGCGAAATTTTTTTTTTTACAGTTATCAAAACGCATACCCTCAAATTCTTTTTAATATACTAAGCCTTACTTAAATATAAAATTTTAACTTCCTACGTTAATGTTAACCCGTGCCGACAGGGCCCCAAAGTTTATGGAAATAGCCGTTTTTGAACAGATCTTAATATATAGCTAGGTCATCGCAACTATGCATATATTAGGTAAATATTGATTGAAAGACAAATTTAAGTAATGCCTTTAATTATTAAAAAATAAAGTCACACATTATTATTCAGGATACTTTCATTTTAAGGTCTCTTTTTTACAGTCTGGATACATCTTAATATGTTCTTGCGCACAGCGTAATAAGAACTGCTTTTGTTCTTCTTCTGCGGTAGTTAAACCATGGAAGGTTTGCATTAGCTTAACAGCTCTTTCAGCTGTGTCATTTACTGCTTTTAAGCTAAAATTCTTATTTTTAGCATCCACAAAGGCTGCAGTTTCTTCCCACTAAGATACGTTTGCTTGGAGGAAGCTGCTGTCAGCTTTTAATCGCGAAAACAAATTTATGCTTTTGATGGATACGAAATCACTCAATGATTTCCCTAAAACAGTAAGTAAAATTAGTATCACAAGAAAATTAACAGAATTTAAAATAACAGATCAAACAAAACTCTCATCGTACAAAGATACAGACATCTCTTCCTTCGATGGAACATATATCTTCAAAAAATCATATTAACTTTCTCTTAGTAAGTTCGCTACAATATTCGCCTTGGTTTGTTTATAAACAATAGCATCTAAGAGTGACAATACGGGTATTTCCTCTGATAAATACCATTGGTGTTGATTGAACTTGCTCAGGGCCGCTGTGGAAATCAATTTGTCAACTGTTTCATACTCTTTTAACGTCTTTAAAAAACTCAAATCTTGATTCGGCGCCTTCACCGCCAAACTGCATCCAAGCCAGGACATCACATAAACTGCCACAATGAATGAACAAACATCTTGCAATGCTCGTTTGTCCTCAACGCTCATTTTGAACTGAGACTGCAGCAAACATTTTCAAAGAGTAAATAGCTTTTGCAATCCATCGTGCTGAATGCATTGCGCCAAGAGGTCTTATTTTAATTTTACTCTCGTTATCTCCTCTCAAGAAAATAACAGATAGTTAGATTAATTCCCGATAATCGTCACGTATAATGGATTTTTGCAGTTCATGGTTAAAAAACGACACCAATCCTTTAATGGTCGCGTCAAAAAGATGCTGTTTGGCAAAATTTGTTCATGTTTCGATAGCATTAGGAATAATGTTTTTCCAGTTGTCTCTAAACTTTTTGATCAGTGGAATATCGGGACAGCTTGCGACTTAGTGGATCTTTGATTCGAATACACTTTTCAGAACCAGTTCATAAACATGATGACGGCAAGCAAAGAATAACAATTCACTTTCTAGATTTTGTTCAAGAGCTCACAAGCTCCATTCAAGCGGTCTGTATTAGATGCTGTCGTATCACAGCACATTATTTGCCCTTTATAGTTGAGGTTCCATTCTTTAAGTGCGCTTGAAACTACTTTATCTTCATCTTTGCCGGAAGAGCTGTCCAGTTTTGGTACTGCAAGAAGTTGCTCCTTCTCTCCAAATGAAATAAGGATCGGCAGGCGTTCTTCTTTAGAACTTCTCACATCCAGGCCTGGTAACAATTTTCCATCGTAATGAAAGGTAACTACTTCGGGCTCGTTATTCTAACAATCGGATTTTATAGATTCCGCTCTAACGTTTCTCAATTACTCACCTCACCAACCAAGAAAATGCTTTTTTTTTCACTGCTTCTCAGTTCCATTGATATCTTCGAAATATAAAACGCTGCGCGTTAATTACCCAACAAGCCGTGAGTAAAGCCCGGTTTTTCAAGAGTCAGTGTAGAAGAGCCGCTCGAAGAGATTGTCCAACGTCTCGAATTCCTCTACCGGTATAGTGGTTAAGGTGTTTGCCTCTAGATCGAAAGGTTCCTGGTTCGAATCCGTGTCCGGGCATGTATGTTTGTAGGCGTATGGTATAGAGACGGCTGGTGCACCTTAAATCTGTCGTGGTCGAAAGTCCTCACGTAGGGTTGGCGTGGAAGTTTGGAGAGTGGGGTGCCAACTCAGGTGTTGCTTCGTCATCTGACAGTTGTTCAAAATTACGAGGTGTTGTCCTCGGATCTTTCCCTTAAGGGATTGATCCCGGACAGTCGTTAATAGCCCTTTGTATTGCTCTAGTACGACGTTAATAACAAATTACCAATTACCGCTCCAACAGGCATTCACAACTCATAGCAACACTGCGTGTTTATGTTTACCTGAGAATCGCATCAACTCTAACAGTCAGTCACGTGATTGGTTATTTGAATTAAATTCTGCTGGTAGTACGTGGCGTATGACGCATTTGACTGATCTGGAACCAGTATGCTAGGAAAATCCGCCTAAACTGACAGAGCAAGCACGGCGCAAGCGAGGCACCTGCGACGCAACTTGTACGAACATGTTTCTATGCAAGTCGGCACGGGTTGCAGTGCTCCAAATAAGGTAAAAATTTATTTTCGAGTGTTTTAGGGTCAAATGAACAAAACTAGAACCTATGCGTTAGAAAATAAAAACTTTGAAAAATAAGGGACACCCTAATATATATATATATATATATAAATTATATTTTATAAATTTAAACGATCACATCACGTAGGTTACGTATATAGAATAAGGTAACAATTACATTTGGATAGGGATTTTTAATATTAATTTTCCTCCCACACACAAAAACACAGATCTCGTAACCTATCTCCGGTCTTTTTTCTTCCACAAGCTACCCACCAATCTGTCACTTTGTTCTTGGGTTGTCAGCATGGCGCTTTCTATGTTGAGTTGCCCACATGACGCTTCAGTTGTTGTAAGATGCGAGATGGTGAACCCTACAGTATTCATTTATGCAATCATTACATTTGTGTGGTATAATGAAAAATTAAAATACCTTTTTCTTTAACATAATTGGAAATCCATAGAAATTATGTGTGTGATTCCCATTTTACGTTTTCTCAAAAGTGCTAGTTTGCACAAAATGTATAAACGTTTATGAATATTTAGGAATTTTTATACCGATAAAAACGTTATAAGGTGGTATTTCTAAAGAAAAGTATCTGATTGTGTCTTGTCCCTTGTATACATCATATATTAAAATGCTTCCATTTGTAGTGTATACATCTAAAAACAAAACATGTAACATATCTATTATCTTGATATCAATCAACGAAATGAGTTTGTAAACTGGAAATGTCAGTCACAGAAACTATTTATTTGACAGAATGTTCATTTCAAAAATTATTCTAAAAAGTCTATCAATATGTCGAAATTGCTCATTCAATATTCAAAATCCTCTTCATTGATACTTTTACATTAAACAAAGTATTACAAAGAACAAAGTCTTGAGTAGTTGCATTAAGTCCAGCAGAATATGTTAGTAAAAAGTTTTATAATCCCTCCCACAAGCTTCTTTAATTTGATTAGGAGCAGCATTTTCTCAGAATTGACGTGAACCTTCTTAAGACATAACTAAATTAAGATTTTGTTCTATTCCAACCATGCCATCGCATTAAAAAATGTGCTAATACGTTATTCTTTATATCGCAGTACTTTTTTGTGTCAACTATTTACGAAAGTGAGTTCTTTTTCAGATGGGGACTCTGGCGGATACATTCAACGAATTTATAGAGCACTGCTTCCTTCTCATTCGTCACCATCGAAGGCATTTCCCATCTCACAATGTCCTAGCACGGCATAAGCTCAAGTTTATACTGAAGTACAATTACAATGTTTGATTGTTTCATTTAGTTTTGCAAATTTATGCCGTGATTGTAAGGTGTTATTTCTTAAAACATGAAGATGAATAAATTAAGAAAATTCGGCCAGATCTTATGCACGTTTGAGGTTTAAGGTTTTCATGTCAAATATGAAATCATCGATCAGAAATTTGGATAAAATAAAATCATAAGTTATATTAAGAATGGAAAATGGAACTGAGGATATATATATAGAAATGTGTTCCAGATCCTTCAAAAGGCTTACTAATTCAAATATATAAAACTTTAAATTTAAAATTTTTTAAATCAGATTTTTTGGTAAAAATAGTTTTATAGGTAGATATGAACAAAAAAAGGTTTTTAATGACAATGTTCCTGTTTTGATAAAGTTTAGTCTTCAAATAAGTGTATATATTTGTAATTAGTAATTGACCTATACAATTTAGAATCCTTCAATTATCATAAAGAAAATAATTTTACTTTTCTGGGGCAGTGATGCAAGAAAGAGAAAAACTTCACAAATCTTATGCCAGTTAAACAAAGAATTATTTAGAACTATTGAATTTTATTCCATTTTACTAAAAGCTCTTTATAATAATTTTACTCAATTTTGTGAATAACAACACTGTTTGTTCGATCAAAGAACTCCCGCGGGCGCGCTATTTAATTATATTTGATTAATCATCGCTTCAGTTGAATGTTTCTTCGTATTTGTTTTTAATTTTTATGTTAAAAAATAATGGTATTTTATCCACTCTCTCTCTCTCTTTCAACGCGAATTTAATTCTTCAAAACTATAAAAAGTCAGCTTCGAAAAATTGAAATAATTTTACTTTTAAAAAATACCATTTTAGATTTACCTGCTATTATTGAAAACATAATAGAAGGTATATCTAAAAATGCGGTGTTCTATTAACAATAGGAAATGAAAAGATCGGGTTTGTTAACTTATTTCAGAAGGATGGGAAACAGCCAAAACCATCTCAAAGAAAACATTTTGTGAGTAAAGTGTATTATATTGATGAATAAAAAGTATTTATTCAAAAATTACATGCCAATTATGTTTATTATTCCTTTTCATTCATTAGATATGAAGTAAGTTATGAACATCGATATTATTTGAATAGTTTTTCACCAGTTATATTCATGGTCTTTAATTAATTGTTTTTCTTAATCTTTTTAAAGGATAAATTATAACTTACCAAATTTTTTTGTTTAGATGTTTATCTTACATGTATTCGATGGAAGTTTTTAAAGAATGTTTCCCGTTTCGCAACGAACTCCGCGTCGAATTGTCAAACGTTTTAAAGGTAAAAATATAAAAGCTTGCTTTTTCTTGAGCATTTCCAATGAATAAAAAGAAATGTTTTCATTCATTTATTTCAAAGCAAAATAATTTCTTATCTTGCGAATTAAAGTGTTTTGGAGCAGGAAATTGAACTTATTAAGAAAACTTGTGTCCTCGTGGAGTGTATTTATTAAAGACAAAATATGTAACTCAGTATACTAAACGAATTTGTTGAAAAAGAACTTTGAGCACAGAAATTTAATAATTGGCTGACTTTAAGACACAAATATTGACAAGTATGTTTGACGAATGAAATACAATTGGAAGAAAATAAGTTGATCTTAATGCCAAGTTTGCTCTTTCTTGTAGCTTCAGAATACAATGACATCTGAAAAGCATACAATTTCTTATTTTGTTTTATTGTAATGAAATAAACTTTTTCTCCAACAAATTATTCCAATATTTTTATATTTGTTACCAAATTCAATCGGATGTTATGCCCGTTCTGATGCTTTTCTGTTTATAGACTGAAACAACGCTTAGCATGAGCATTATTTATTTTCCTTCAAGTGCTAGTTAAGAGATAATATCAAGAACAACATTGATTAGTTTCATAAACCTATATTACAAACCACATTAAGCTTTATATGCAAATATTTTCAACTATTGAAAATTTGAGACGAATTCTTTAATGTATTTCTCTATATTTTCATTTTGTTCCCTTGATTGAAACATTTTTTTTAAATAAGTCTTTGAGAAATGGGCTTAATCGAGTAATTGAAAACAATCATCGCCATTTCAATGAATATTATGAATTATACAAATCATATTTCGATTTCTTATTTCTAGAAAGGAACTGTTGATTGGATGAATGAAGTTAGGAGTCAACAGGTAAGTCCATACTGTAGAAGAATTGTCAGAAATATCTCAATCGATATGCGTTATTTTCAATGAAAAGATCTCTTAATGAATGTGGAGATCATTAAAATAAATGCTTCGCTGTAATAACACTGATGTTTATTCATACCCATTCAACTTTTGTTCCGAAATCGCTATTGAAAAAATTTATTCACAGCTCTCGATGACTGTGCATTCAAAACATTTTGAAAAATTATTCCATTGACTATTGGACCATATTAATTTAGTCATGACAGGTTTAGTTTGTCAGTCACTGCGATTATTTTTGTTACACGAAGGTAATTTGACATGTTTAATTTGGATTCCAAACCACTAAGAACATTTATGCCTTGATTTTTTATTGAACAAAAGACAACTCCCCGTGTACCACTGAAGTATAACAGTTGTAAGTAAGTTAACTAAACAAAGAAACAGAGGGAATAAAATTTAACTAAAATTACAAGATTTGAGGAATTTAACGAATGAGTAAAAAGCAGATTAGATTTACCAAAAACACTGAGTTTCATAGCCGTGTTTTACCCAATCTTCTCAAATCATTTTAATGGAACATTCTTGAATTTTCAAATGCAGGACAACCAAAAAGCAAATGATCCATATCTTGTGGCTGCTTTTTTGAACACTCGTACATATAATTAGTCCGAAGATAAATATAATTTAAAAAAAATGTTAGTGTGGCCAGCTTTCTCACACGAGACATACTCTTCGTTTCACTTAGCAACAAGCTTGTCATATTATGAGACTTTCAAGTAACACTTAGGAATGCTAATAATTACATCAACTGCTAAATTCAAAGCGTATTTGGCTAAAAAATTAGCTCTTTCATTCCCGTAAATTCCACAATGTTCATGCACATAGGCTCTATCAAAGTCTCACAGGCTCTATCTAAGACAATGTCAATTCCTCTATTTTTAAGAGAACTTATTGTTAAAAGCGTTTCAGCAACTAATTTGTCTGTGTTCGCGACATTTTCAGGAAAGAGAATCGCTACACATAAGGAACTTTGAACAAACATTTCAATTTTCTCTTAACCACTTAACTGCGAAATTTATACAACATAATCCTGCTTGAAAGATAGTGCATTCTTTCCGAATACGATGTTTATGAAAGCAGAATTTGAAGTTATCTTCAAATGAAACAAAAGCAAGGCCAACTTTGTTGTTCATATTACTACAGTCCATAAAAAAAACTTTCTGTAAAAGCTTTACAACGTTTTTCTCATATTTAATTAGATGAATTGGTTTTAAAACAGCGGGATGAGGGATGTCGCACAGAGGCAATTTTAAAACAAATCCAATCGAAAAATCATTTAAAATCAATACATGCAATATATTTTTACACTCAATTTCCAAGTCTAAAGGTGGTAATGGTAATGTAATTCTAATTAATGTCGTACTAGAGCAACACAACGAGCTATTGACGACGGTCCGGGATCAATCCCATAAGGAAAAGATCCGAGGACGACACCAAGTAATTTTAAACCACGATCAGATAACGAGGCAACACCTGAGCGCACATCATTTGGACGTTACTATGGAAATGCGAAACAAAGAGAGAAAATTTAAAGGTTTGTTTAAAATTAATGGTCTTATTTAAAATAGCGTCAACACTTAATTTGGGGTTTATATTTCATCTAGGTTCAAGCCGAGAGTGCCGCAAGCTTCATTCAATACATCGATGTTCTGAATATTGATTTACACAGAGGGATTAACCACTATCACCTATTGTTCGAGAGGTGAGTAACTTTCGTGCGAAAGCTACTAGAGATTACTCCTCGATTGTTGATCGACAGTAAGTTCGATAAGAGGAATTTGAAGTGTTCAAAAAATTTAGTTATCTTAAGATACCTTTATACATATACCAGTATCCGCACGGTGTTGCCAGTGACAAAGTCAAAGTTTAAAAAGTCAACACACAAGCCAAATTAAACAGTTGTGACAAAGTGTCCACACTCTTTCTACCCGCCGATGGAGGTGTCAGGTAGTCCAGACATCATGGTGCTGTGCCGGTTTTCAAGAGAACCTAGGCTCTTTCATCTGTGCCGACGTTTCCGGGGGTCGGAAGGATTTCAGAAACATGTCGTCTCTTCGGCGCCAGAACATTCTGGAAATTTTTTGAAAAGCCCGCCAAGGAGAACTTTGGCCAATGGGAGACGAGAGGACGTCCCCCACCCCTTTGGCCGACCCGAGTTCGAAGAGAACGAGGGGGCAGACTACGCTTGGAGTTCAATGGTGCAGTTGATTTTAGCAAGATTCAGAGGTCCCAGCAGGGTACCGACTAAGTCCCAGTATGGGCAAGTATGATCTGAACTCTTCACGAATGTAAATATTGTAAAAAGTTTTTCTTTATAAAATGCTCCAGAAAAAAGTACAGACTTTGTACTTTTGTTTAGCAATTTTCCCACCACACAGCTGTGAAGACTTCTCACAGTAATAAACAAAATGTGCATAAATGATAAAGATTAGATATCGCCATACTTTCAAAAAGTCTTAAAGCTAAAGAAAAGAGCCAGGAACAATAAAACTGCAGAAAGGATACAAATTCAAGATTAAGTTATGCTTTTTTAAAAGTCTTAACTCTAATCCTCACTTAATCTGACAAACAACAACAAAAACCACGGCATATAGTTGACACTTAGGCGCAAAACCAAATGAAAAACCGTAATATTCTTTCAGTTTTCTGTAAAACCAGTTTCACTGCTCATATCCACTTAATGCAGGAAACAAACTTTAATCTAAAACCATTTTTGATTAATACACTCTATAACAAAAAAATCGACGCAGCAAGAAGGAATCATCCGATTGCTTTGAAATTTCGTATGCAAAAATGTTTAGACCAAATATGCAAATGATTAAAATTTGGTGTCCAATGAATGAATAGTGCGATCTCCAGCGCATCGGAACTGCGCATACAGCAGATGTATATAAGGAGTTGTTCTTGTTGTTAAAAAATTCTGCTGCATTGCGATTTAGAATACCTTTCAACGACTAAAAAAATGCCTCGCCGCAAGATTCGTGCTCATTACGAGCAACTTTCAGAGTTTCAAAGAGGTCGTATCATTGGATTGAAAGAGGCAGGTTGGGCAAATCGGAGAATCGCTCGTCATGTGAGTCGAAGCGATGCGGCGATTAGAAGATGCTGGCAAGAGTGGGTGGACAATGGAAGATTTCAGCGTCATGGTGGTAGCGGTCGACGTAGGGCCACAACAGATCGCGAGGACAGAGTGATTGTCAGATCAGCTGTCAACGCGCCTGATTCATCGCTATCAACCATCAGTCTTGCGACCAACACACGAGTGTTCACCATGACAATTCACAGACGGCCGAGAGAGCGAAATCTACGCTAGTACCGACCGTTACGCCACCTTCCACTCACGCCTGCACACTGTCGAGCCAGATTACAGTGGTGCTTGGCTCGATCAGGCTGGAAGGATGCTGACTGGGGACGTATAGTCTTTAGCGACGAATCCCGCTTCCAACTAAACCCTGACGATCATCATCGAAGACGTGTCTGGAGATGCCCAGGGCAGCGTGCCGATCCTGCTTTCACTATTGTACGCCACACGGGCCCTCAACAAGGAGTTATGGTCTGGGGTGCCATTTCCCTTGATAGCCGGACCACTTTGGTTGTCATTAGAGGTACACTTACTGCACAGCGGTATGTTGACGACATTCTAAGACCTGTTATACTACCGTTCTGTTCGCAGTACCCTGGGCTTATTTTTCAGCAAGACAATGCCAGACCACACACGTGTTGCTATGAACTGTCTTCAAGCTTGCCAAACACTTCCTTGGCCAGCAAGAAAAACCAGATCTCTCTCCCATCGAGCATGTCTGGGTATGATGGGAAGGCGACTGCATCCGGTAGGGAATGTTGATGACGTAGTCCGACAATTGGAGCAAATTTGGCAAGAAATACGGCAGGAGACCATCCGAGAGCTTTATTGGTCTATGCTACGCCGTGTGCCAGCTTGCATCCAGGCTTTAGGCGGGTCAACAGCTTATTGAGCTCGTTACTGTAACTCTGAAATAGATCATTCAATTGTTCTGAAATTTTAATCATTTTCTATTCTGTACATAATTTTCCTATCCACCAATTTTTGTCTCCATCGTACAACTTCTTGGCGCGTCGATTTTTTTTGTTATAGAGTGTAAATAAATTTTAAAAATATTCTAGATTAAATTTTAGAATCCGTGCTTCGAGGTGCATTCAGTCACCTTTAGTACTACCTGTGTACCAAATTTCATGACTGTAAGTGCTATAGATTCGTTTGGACACCTCAGATACGCAAACACTACCTTAAGGGGGAATTCTTATAGAGCTTTTGACGCATGCGGCTGACGCAGAGCACTGCTACAATAGGAAGTTACGGATACATTGGGGTCAATTACATCATTCCTCAACCGATTTTTACAGGTAATACACCACATTAAAGAAAACAAACTGTTCTTTAAAATGAGCTATTAAACATGAAAATCCATTAAGTAATGAAAGTGCTGTAATATGTTTAAGTCTGGGCAATTATATGGAACTGTTTCTCACAATGCGTCAGCTACGGAAGCGGCAACTAAGCGCCAGCCGTACTTCAATAAACGCACTACGTTAGTCGCATGCGTCAGATACGCTATAGGAACTGCTCTTTTAATAATAAACTATATACGGAAATAAAACTAAAAACTATATACAGTCAAAATAAATTCTGGGACTTTATTCACAACAACCAATACACTTATAAAGTTATCAAAACACAATCGTCTTTAAAATAATGTACTTCATCAAATATACACTTCTGCCAGCGATGATACAGCTTCTGGAAACCAGTCTTGGAAACCGTTGCATAAGAGCTGTCGTAAAGCGATTGTCGTTGTTGCCATCACATCTGCATTTGCAAAGCGCTTGCACTTGATGCGATCCATCTGTTTCGGGGACAGGGAAAAATCGCAGGAAGCCAGGTCTGGGGAATACGGTGGATGTGGCAGAACTGTGGTTCCTTGTTTAACAAGAGCTTAGTGCACCTTCAGGGATTGGTTTTCGCCGGGGCATTGTCATGCAACAACTTCCACGTGTTTGATTACCAGACTTCTGGACATTTACGACTGATTGCCTCCCGGAGACGACAAAGAACCTGTACATACCGTTCTTTGTTGACTATGGCACCTTTCGGAAGGATCTCGTAGTGTACGATGCCCTTCATGTCAAAAAACAGCTCCATCGTGACTTTTCCCCCCTTCGAGCGATCCATTCGAAACTTTTTCGACAGCGGTGAATGTAGCGATTTCCAGGTGGACGTCTGACGTTTGGTTTGGGGATCGTACATGTTTCGTCCCCGTTGATGATTCGGGACAAAAATGTCACTTAATTGTCGGCAGCACTGATTAGGTCGACCGCAATTGTGCAGCACTCAGCCCGTTGATCATCGGTGAGATCATCGGTGCGAGGAACAATGCGCTGGAGAGCGATGCATGTACAAATCCAAAGAAAGGATCGTGTGACATGTTCCGTGGTAAATTCCAGTCTGTTCGGCCACTGCATCGACTGTTTGCCGGCGATCACTTCTAATCACTGCTCCTACCCTTTGGATGTTCGCCTCTGTTCATGAGGTCACTGGCCGCCCGATTCGCGGATCATCTTTAACAGCGTCTCTCCCATTTTTAAACAAGCTGGACCATTTGAAAACTTTCGATCTGCACATAGCTTCGTCACCATACGCTTGTTGCAGGAACTGTAACGTTTCTGCAGTGGTTTTTCCTAATTTGTAGCAGAATTTAATGTTGGAAAGTTGCTCCCAAAAGGACATTTTGCTACATCGCCATCACAGGCTGACAGTCTGTAGCCAATTGGTGAGCTGCGCGCTTTAGCAGTGTCACAAAGCGTCATGTGACGTCTCCACGCGTGCGCAGAGAACCAGACTTGCAAACCACATCGTTATTTCGGTTCACCCACACACCGGGCATGAGAGGGAGTGTTGTCCCCGAACTTATTGACTATACCTCGTATATATACTTTATTTTTGACTCACGTGTGCAATATATGTATTTCCTTTTAATTGCAGCACTGTGCAGCTGAACTTCTGTCCAATCGTCTACAAGCAAATGATGAGACAGGTTTGTCATTGCGCAGGTCTTATGCTCAACTTCTTACGAGTGTTAAGATTTGTCTATATTTAATTTACGAAATATAGTATTCATTTTGTACTAAAATGTACTTTTTTTTTATCTTCATTACACTTTTAGTACACTTTACACCATCTTTTTCCATTCTTATTTTACCAACATTCTTGAAAGAATATGCTACAGTAAGTTAATTTTATCACAATTGATGAGCTTCGTATTTTAAATAAACAGAAAATCAGAGGCTTCAAAATGGCTATGCTCAAAGAGGCTATGCTTAAATATACAAAAATTCAAAAGAGTATTGGGTCACTGTAAATAAGCAACTATAGAATACAAAATTGATTATTTTTTCATTAGTATTACTAAATAGAATATGAAGCATAAAATTAAATGAAAATAATATACAAATGAAATATTTTATAATTTTGGTGTTCGCTGTGAAAGTAGTGGTCAAAAAAGTACTGGGACAATATGGAAAAAGAATGCAATAAATAATAAATTCTTTCTATTAAATTATACTTCGTATAAAATGCACTCATTTCCCTTAAAGTAAAACTCAAGTAAGTATTAAACTCAAAATTGTAAATTTGAAAGTATGTATAGGAAAAATAATAAAGATGTTGGAAAAACTTTTTCCTCTAGAATGGTAGAATGTTGAGTCTACTATTAATAATGTAGTGCTCAAGTATCGAAATATAATTGTGAATTGAAAACGAATAGCCATCCAAAGTGTGTCTGTGAACGTGAAGAGAGGAGTAGCATGATGAATATTTATTAAAGCTTTACAATAAATCCAGTTAAATAGACTTTTGAAGCTTAAAGGATGTCCAAAAAGTCCTCTGATGCTGAAATTATGAGCAAAAATCGGTGTGGCTGTATCGGAGAACGACTGCAAATTTTTACGTGAATACGTCTCATTAGCGCATATTTATTTGACTAGTAAATGAAAGACAGACAAATTCAGTATATATATTCAATTCAATGTCTATCGAAAACTATTTCCTCTTCCTCATAGATTTCATTCGATGTATTTCTGCTTGGCTTTTAGACGAGTACGAGGTCTGTCAAAAAATAAACCGAACATTTGATTTAATTTTTATTATTTAACATACAGGTTATTGGTCTTTGTCTCCTTCAAAATACTCTCTTACTCTATTCACACATATGTCCCAACGGTGTTTCCACTTCACCTTGCAATCCTGGTAAGCTTCTTTTGGACTCTCCTTCAATGCCTGTGACGAATTCTTCTTAATGTCATCAATGGTGTCAAAACGGTGTCCTTTCAACACTGATTTTGGTAATAGGAAAAGTCGCAGGGAGCAAGGTCTGGGGAGTAGGGGGGACAGTAATGTTATTTTTGGCACAAAACTCGCCAATTAACAAGGCTGTGTGGGCAGGCACATTGTCTTTGCTATAAAGTAACCAGTTGTCTTGCCACAACTGTGGTCTCTTTTTTGCGAATCCTTTCACGCAACCCTTTTAAAACGTCTTCGTAGTGCTGACGATTGATTGTTTACCTATGAGGCAAAAAATCAAAATGTACAACTTGAAGAAACACCGGTGAGTACTGATATCGAAAAAAAAGGGGTGATCAACACCTTGAAAGAGGATCGCCACTCTTGTGCTTTCTGCGGGCGTGGAGATCTTTTGGCTATCCATTGCGATGACTGGACTTTCGTCTCAATGTCATAGCCGTAAACCCAACTCTCATCTTCTGTTATTTCACACAAAACTTCACGTTGCTTCGTTTCTCCTGTAAATCGGACATTACAAAAATCCCCACGAATACTGACACAAGTTGCACACTCAAATAGCAATAACTCTGAAACTAAACAAGATATAGACAATCTGAAAACGGGAAGTCACTGGGAAAAGGTTATGATGATTGCAGTGTTAATAACCGTACGTAACTAGGGCGTTCTATTGCCTCGTAATTTAAAATGCTCGGTTACATTTTAGCAGACCTCGTATATACCAACTTTGTGAATTTAATTTTTGAACTACGATCGAAAGTTACACAACAAACACTATTAGATTTCACTCTGGTTTGCTTACGTTTAAGACCGATTTCGACGTCGTAGCGCTTTGCAGTCCCGAGTTATACTGTTTTGAAGGTTGCACGGAGCAAAGGAAAATCCAAAACGCTTTATACGCAAGTACCTTTTTGACTTTTTTTTCTGTTACGAACACAGGATGTACAAAATTTCATTTCTTAATTAGTTTTATTTATTTTTTGTTTAGTTGATTTTGTTTAGTCGTAAAATATTTTATGTAATAAAAAAGTTTTTAACTTTGAAATATATGTGTATTTTTGTGTATTCATAAAATTATTCAAAGTTGTCTGTGCCCCAATATTTTTTGGCTCACTTTATATAATCATGCGTTTTCTTTAATTTGTAATCGGCAATCTTTTTTTTTTTAAACAAGAAAATGATTCACATTTTTAAGATATACTTACACAATCATTTCACCATGAACTGCTTAATATTGATAGATAAATTAGTATCGTTTACTTATATATAAAATAGTGTTAGGAATATTAATGTATCGTGTATAAAGTTCTGTATCACATAAAATTACGCAAAAAAAAAGAAATTATGAATTTATTTTAGAAAGAAAAAAAAACAAATTTTGAATTTACAATTTCTAAATATAGAAATAATTGATGCAAAGTGTTCAATAAGACAGACACACATCAACCTCAAAACATATTCTACTTTAAATTAAAAAGGATGAAAAAGAAATTATAAGGTTTTTAAATTTGGAATGTTAAAAATGCATTTTTATGAGACAGTAAAACTCCGAATTGTGTTTCAATATATTTATGTACTTTATTATTACTATTTAATGCATATTTAGTAGTTTCAGATCTAAACCATACTGTCTTGAGGTGAAGAAGAAAAATTTAGATTTAAAACTTTAAAAAAAAATCCCTTTTTCATAAATTTAGCCGGACAGTTTGCATAGAAATGATTCAATAATATTTCAATATAAATTGAATCGAAACGATTCGATACTTATACTACGCATTGTATTATGCGACTTTCATAATACTTGTAGCACATCATCAGAATAAAAGAAAAAATTAAATTCGTCTAATTTTACTTTGTACTTGCAGGAAGTTTTTGCTCTTATTTCTTAATGTATATATTTTTAATTTCTCAGAAACTTTTCTTAACTTAAACGAATAAAATACCAACGGACATAACGAATTTTTGAAATTAGGTGGATAAACTTTTGGAAATCGATAAACCATTAAATACCTACTTAACCATTCTTCCGAAAATAAGAGAATTGTGTTGTATGGTACCCCCCCCCTTTATTTAATTAAAAAAACTTTTAATATAAATGCTTGCCTGTACGGCTTTCAGGAAGGTTATTGAGTTTTAATATAAATCTCTTTTATACATTTTCAGGAAGATAGAAAGGATACTAAACGCAACTTCAATGTTTATTTTTTAAAAAAATTAATAAATTATGACTTGCGTTGGTAAAGGAGAAAAGTAAATAAATTTTAAACAATAAAAATGTGTTGTAGTTGTATTTATGTATTGAACTATGAAGGATGTCGATATCGTTTACAGGGTTTTATTGAGTTTCATTTAAATTCTTAATGCAGCTTCTTGAGGAAGTATACAACAAAGTCGGAAATAATGTAAGTTGTCCGAATTTTGTGTTTTTCTCAGATAATTTCAAAACAGACCTTAAAAATTATTAAAAATGTATGCCTGAACAATAATTTGGAATAGGATAAAAAATTTGTTTTGGATTTGAATTTCTTAAAATATTTAAGCGATGTCGAAAACTGATTTTTTGTTGGAATCATTAATCGAATTCTCAACTTCAAGCTTGATTATAACTTAAACGTATCAATTTCTAAGTATCTCACTCTAGTGATTTACGCACATGAATCATTTTTGTAACCATGACTAAATGTATCATTGTGAAATAATTTCCAGAGAGTCCTCCAGCAGTTTATGACGCAGCAGCAAACCCGTGAACATATGAATAGATACTTATCGCAACTGGAAGCAACACAAGTGTTTGAATTCTATCTGGTTTTTGTAGAGTTCAGTACTTTTAAGACCTGTTTACCGGAGGAGTAAGTTTAATTTTCTTAATAGTAAAAAAAGATTTCCATTTTGCGCCATTTATATTTCCTTTCAAAGGAAAATTTCGAATCACCTTTTATACTAATCAATAGGAATCCAATTTTCAGTCAGTTCCAATACCAAACTATTAAAACTAATTCTAACTCCGAGAGAGATCTAGAAAAAAGAAAATCGGTTCAAGGATTTTATTATTATTTTTTTTACGTTTTAATAAAAAAAAAAAATGCCCATTTTCAACAAAATTGATGTTTCAGTATTCTGTCGGTAGTCAGGTAGGTAGTTAATTAACGTCGAACTAGAGCAACACAACGGGTTATTCACTATTCTGTCGGAGTTATTAAACATCGCCAATTCAATTTTCTTTGTAATGTATCTCGGATGTATTTTTTTTAGTTTCACATTCATTTTTATTATAATTTATATACCTTATTCAATGGTTGGATGTGTGTATTTGAATAAATGAGACACATTAAGTTCCATAGAATGTGCACTTTAATTCCATAATTTCATTTTTACCATAGTCGCCAGATAATTTAACACCCTTCCACCAACGATGAACAAGTTTAGTGTTCACCTTCTGTTACCTCAATCAGCTCCTGACCGTTGTCTGAGTTTCATAGTCGAAGTTGTAATGATATCCACGGAAGTTTTCCTCCATTTTAGGGAAAAGATTGAAATCACACAGAGCTGTCTGGAATTTATGGTGGATTACTGTGTCGAGTTTCAGCTTCATTGGCTCTTTCATGGTGACACAAGAAGTGTATGCCTAGCATTGTCACGTTGCAGCAAAACATTTTCTGTCTCCCTTCGAATTTTCCTTGACTGTTTTTACAGATCGCCCGTTCTCCCGAAACATTTCGCCCACTCATTTCGTGTAGAACTCATAGGTTCTGAGAGGTCAACTAACTCTTTGTCACCCAATTCTAGTGTTCCAGCGTCGCCACAGTACTAACATCAGCACATCCATTACCACAAGCGACTTGTGTTCTTTGATAATAGAGCAGCATTTTCTGCTGTCAAAAACTCAATGACCGCACCATGCTTAAAATGTAGTGACTAGCTTCCTTCATAAGGTTCCGTTCGTGTCACCAATAACAAAACAACTTTTCACCGTTACAGCTTGTCATTTCTGAGATGGTAGAGGGAACACTACTGAAGTATTAAAATATCTTTTCCGATTATGCTGATATATTTTTACTAAAAATGCACATAAAGGCATTATATTTCATTCAACCCTCATATTTTCTATTGTTATCCGGAAGTTTTAAAAGAACAACTCCGTGTTTTAATTTCAAATTCAGAGTTTTATCACATTAAATATCTCCAAGCATGTTTATGGTTTATTGTATTATTTTTGCTCATCCTGTTCATTAAATAAATACTAGGCATTTACTTGAATAAAGAAACGTTCTTAAAAACTACTGAATTTCATGTATCTTACGTGCGATGGATCAAATCTAATCCTGTTATTTCTAAATAAATGTTTTCATTTTAGGGAACAACAAAGCTTGAGTTTGGGAAACTGTTACCTTTGGTTTGAAGGCATCATTACTGGTTGGTTTCGAGAGACCCAGTCGAAAGTAAGAGTTCGTATTTACTTTGGAATGGAACAGGATCGAGTAAGTATGTTTAAAACTGCAAGTAATAATTTGTAAGAGGCAAGGAATTAAAATTCTTTGATCTTGTTTCATAAACGACTGTGTGTGCACTTAAATGAAGTTTTATTTGGTCCATTGCAGGATTTATACAACCAACCGCCCGGGGTAGCCCTTGACTTAACAGACGATGGTCCCAGGGTAAGTAAAGTATTCTTTTAATATTGAAGTTATTAAAAAGGACTTTACAACAACACATGTCTATGAAGTGAACACACAGTCATGGACAAATACTAACATTAAAATGGAACGCTTTCATTTAATTGCGGTTTTTTCATCTGTTCTTTTCAGGAATTAGAAACCGGAGTATTTTGATCCAACCAACGAGCGACCTGTACGTATTCATACCAAAGACCGTCGTGTACTTGGGGGATAATGCACGTTAAATCTATTCTTACGTTGAAGAGTCTTGTTGTTTCAGCTCAGGTGTTGACCTCGTCATGTAATTTAAAATGGCGAGGATTCATGTTCTGATCTTTTCCTTCTGAATTGTACTTTTCCGATTTGTTTGGAATAGAAAATTATACTGTGCTGTACGTTGCTCATATTTCCTTCTCGTTGTTCATATACATTAAATAGACTTAAATGAGAAAAAGAACTATTTTTCACTATATATTGAACCTTGCAAATTTATGCAGATTATCAGGCTGATAGTCAGTGCATTGGTTTCTAGATCGAAAGGTTCGAATCTGGGGAAAGGCATGAATGTTTAAACGTCTGGTTCACAATTCTTTCCATGTAGTTCCTTGATGAACAAAGCACTCCTGACAATTTCAAATTGACCGGGTATTGGTAGGAAAACTTTGTACCCAATCACGGTAAAAATACCCTTTTTTTTCGAGCACTATTCATAGTTTCATAGTAGAACAAATTCTTGGATATCATTCAATAGGGAATAATATTCTTTAAAAATTCAAATGCAAAAACAAAATTGCATAAAAGGACATCTTCATATAACATTTTACACAAACAACAAAATTTCTAAAGGAAACACTTTCTAAAGGATGTTTTGATGCCTTAATCGGATTTTGCATCGTTAAATTAGTCTAAATATGAAATTTCATGCATTTTCTATCTTTATATCCCGAGTTATTCAATATTAAATTTTCTGTCGATTTTAGGGATCTTCTGCACAATTGAAGTCGCTATTCGTAGATCGAGATTAATTGTAGCTATAGCTATCCGAATTTCAAATTTGAACACTATTTCAAACATATTTGTCAGCGCGTGCAGACAATACGAGAATTATTGCATTTATTATGCAAGCAAAAGCGATTTTAGAATTACAATATTATATTTACTATGCAAATGCAAGCAATCCTAGAATTATTATCCGAGCTTTGCCTGACGTTTTTTAAATTTTCGATTGCCCCCTAAAATCTCCATAATAAGGAAAACTGAATGTAACGCATAAACTAACCATTGGAATGAGTTGAAATTTTGCATGCTCACATTAGAAGTCCTTCTGAATCAATTTTCATCAAAATATAGAAAGATTCGATTTCATAGTTTTTTCAAACATTAATTTAATAATTATTGTATACTGGAAACTATTTTTAAACTGAAATATAAAGTGAATTTTGTTTGGGTTGTTTAACAGTAACATAGTACAAGATATCAGCGCTGTGGAAATATTATTTAGGAAGATATACAATACATAAAGTTCTAAGAGACTAATTTAACATTAGAAGCTTCAATCTTTCTGTACTCATTACTTAGAAACGGCAACACCTAATGACATGAAATTTCGTACCTGCAGAAAAATTTAGTTGTAGATTCGACATTGTGTGACAAAATACGGGATTTCTATTGGAAATTATGAAGTTGGTGATCAATTTAATATGAAGATGACCCCTTATGCAAATTGTATGCATTTGACTATAGAAAACGTAAGTTACTGTCAAACGTCATCTTTGTTTTTTCTCTGCTTTTAAAATTACTCGAATGAAGAGAAGTGGTTCGTCTTATTTTCTGCGATTGTATATACTTTCTATAATATCCAGTAAAATTTTATTTTGTAAAACTTCAATAGTAAGAAACGTCTCAAGTCCTTACCACCTGTATTAAATAGCTATTTTAAGAGCAGGTGCCGAACTTTAACTTGTATTTTTAATCTAATGATTTTTTATAGATCATATACAGATCGTAAAATTTGTATTAATAGTTTTTCTACATATTTTTTAGGGACGACTACCAAAAGAGCCACTTTTTCGTATCAAGTACAGCTCTTCTGCCGTTGATACGATGCACTCTGTAAATCAAGTAAGCCCTTATACATTGAAAATTATTTATCTATATTTCTATTTATTCTGCTGCTGATGTATCTCCATTTTGGCTTATAACTCATTTATTCATATTATTGAAAAAAACTATTTTTGTCTTTTATGAGAAAACCCCAGACCACACTACCAAAGCGAAATTAAAAAGTTGTGACCAAATTCCTAGGTGTCAAGTATAGCTAATTATACTCAGTAATATAGTCGAAATTGTACTTGAACTATAGCAAAATTGAATGCACTTTTAATTTGATATTTTATCATTAAGTATATAAAGTTTTATGTTAAAAAATGTGATTTAATTTGTTACGAATATTTTCCTCGCATCTCACATTTTCAGGAATCAACTGCATTCTTTAAAATTAAAATAACAGACTCAATATGCATTCATTTTCATATTTTAGCTGATATTTGCTGGGGAGACCTTTGATCGTACGAAAACAGAGATAAAGTTAAGAGAGGTTTTGCATAATTGTTTGGTTATTTAATGAAATTTTGCAAATTTGCATTAAATGAAAAGAGAACTACTTTTCACTGTACAGAGCTAAGGAAGTTTTATCATGAATCAAATGTAAAAATTGCTGCCATGCCCTTATTTTTAAGGGACATTTTTTATAAGTAAACTAACAAAACTCACAACAGAACTTTATCTCGAGCTATACTTTTTAATAGGATCAATGTAATACTATTAAAATTCATTAATTTAATCTTTTTAAACTAAAAGCTATGTTCAAGAATAAAAATCTTACTAAAATTAACTGAGGAACATTCACAACGAATGTACGAGTACGTCAGGCTTTCGTGTTTAACACATTTATAAGATTTTTATCCATTAATAAAGAATGCATTGTGTATTCCATTAGTAAATATTTTATATTATTGCAGCTGAAAGAGTTTTGGTTTCAACTTAATTGGCCGGATAAATATACTGCTTATCCATTTGTACGTTGCATTATTGAAGTAAGATTTCTCCTTTATTTTAAACACTCTTTTCCCCTTTGAAACAATTTCTTGAATTTAATTTGTATTCAAATGTTAATTTTATTCTTCAGATCCAACAAAAGTACCAGCATATATTTTGTAATGAAGGGAAAGAATTAACAGTTCTCAGTTATTTTTCTGTATCGCATTATGTAAATAAGTCTTGACGAATAATTCTGTACCTCGTGGAAATAAAAAAATCACACAATTCACTGATTTGGAGTTAACCTGCAAACCACTGGATGAACAGAAAAATTCTAAGTCGGACCTTTTTTTAAAAAGGTCAACATTTTTCAATAGCCACTAAGCACAGGATAATTCACGCACGGAGAATGCAAGTAAAAAAAAAACGGCGTTTTAAAGAAAGGTATGGTCAAAGTCAAGAGAGCGGTACTTGTTCTTCAAAGTACTAACTTCTGAAATCATCTTCAGAAATTTCTTTGTTCCAGTCAAAATCGTGCAGATCGTAGAGCGACAAACGGAGCCAAACTATTGTTTCGGTTTTCACTCAAAATTTTACTATTTAATTTTATATAGGTTATAATAAACAACTTTGGGACGGCACATAAAATGCTCATTTTTTAATGGTTGTTTTGAAGCCATAACATGTATTGGTTACTTTTTGAAATACTGTCGTACGAATGAAATCTTAACACTTGATTGATTTATTTCTAATGCAGGCAACTGCTGATGGTGTGGTCTTATACAGCAATCTGATATGGAAAAGATTGAGAGATGATGTCAGTTGCTTCAATGCGAAAGGACATTTTGTTATAACGAGAAAAGTAATCCATGTACATTATTGATCAATTTTTCAATGTTCATATTATTTTAAGAAAACGACACACCGGAGATAAATAAGAATAATTCATTTTAAAACGCTTTGAGTAGATTCTATTTTTTTAATTTTTTTGTATTTCTTTCACTCTACTTTTTTATTCTTTTGTATTTCTTCAAACGGATATTTTATTCATGTTAATATATATTTTGAAGAGGTGAATAATACGATTTTAATTCATTAATTTTAAAGACTGAATCTGTCAACGAGTTGGTGAGAATAGCTACAAAATTCAGAATTAATATTTTGTTCTTAACCTTAGAGGGTTATTGAAGAGAAAGCATTCAACTTTAACTACTGTATTAGAATCAATGAATTCGGTTAAACCTCTTGTGTAATTTCCATGTGAAAACCAGGAACACAGTTGTTGATATGAAAGGACAACTTTTTGGCTTAGAAGAAAATTATAATCAGAGAAAGAGAATGATTCAATTATTCAAAACAAATTGTGTAGTGTTTTCTCGTGGAGGTTCATAAAACTCTTTGTTTGGGTTTTAAGGCACAAGGACTATACTTGGTCAACTCAATATGTTATAATTTTTTTCCTTAGAGAGGGCAGGGAAGTTTTTCCAGTCTACTCTGAATTAAACTGATTTTACTAACATGTTCACAAATGGGAAATTACTCGAAATTTAAAATCATTTTCAAACATAAAAAGGTTTTTTTATCCTTTACGTCTCAGAATGTTTTCTAATTCCCGTTTATCTATTTACTTAAAAGTAGAGTAAAAAATTGGATGCTAAGTGTCAAGAGATCTTGTAGTTAATCACACATTTGAGAGTAATATGCAAATTGATTTGTGTGAAACAAGTTATAGAACAATTAAGGAAAAATTTTAAAATCTGAAAATACCTGCGAGAAATATTAACGTATTTTGTTAGCTCTTTCAAAACGTCAGATGATATGAATTTTCTGAAAGCTTAACTTATGTACTTTCTGAGCCCAAATCTTCTTGTGAACGGATTGGTAAGTTAATGAAATGTTATAGAAAACTCTAACGAAGAAATTTCTAGAGGAATTTAAATTAAGCATCCAATTTCGACTATGATAGATGTTAAGAGCTGAGTAAAATATATTTGATATACCACATGAAACAAATAGATCATACAAAAGTTCGGAACGCTTAAGTATCTTATTTATTTCACCTTAACCTATTTATTTAGCTAATATCTTTTAAATATAGATTTAAATGTTTAAACTGCTTTAATGTTAAAAACTGGTAAACTGTTAAAATGTCTTACGAGTAATGTGATATTGAAAACAATTCATTTTTAATTTTGAATAAGGTCCTTATTTCTTAGGTGATTTTGTACATGAACAATTTAGAATACGTCCTCTCCAGCTTGCAACATTTAGAGACAGATTTAGATGTGGAAGCTATAATTGCTACTGTCGCTGAAAAAGGGAACGCAGAAACTGCCGAAGAGTGCTACTCACATATCAAAACGCCAATCCTTAAAGCACGAGAACACATCACTGGAATGATAGAGTGCTTCATCAGGAGCATAGCTCATCATGTAAGGCATCTATAGAAACCTGTGATTTAGTACTCAATTAGTAATAATCCTTTATTGGGATTTAATAGATTTTAATTGCCCATTTTAATAAATTGTCACCGATTTATTTCAATTTAAAAAAAAGTAGTATGGGATATATCCCAAAGTTTGGGTTGCCTAAAGTAAATTAAATGGAATCGAAAATAAAAAGTGAGAGAACAAACATGAGAAAATTAATTTAAAGCTACTTTACTGCAACAGAGTAAGGCTAAACTGAATTCAATTATGACCGTTTGTGTCGCGTATTTTCTTACCTGATACTCTGGTATTCGGGAAGTTGTGTCCTAGAAGGATGACAAAATAATTATCTTAACAAAAGCGAAAACTATCATGGTTTGAATAGTAATAGTTATTCGAAAGCTAACATGATAAGCCACCTGGTTCAGGATTACACTAGGGCAGTGATTTTCTTCTGCAAACTGCAGATTAAAAAACTAGTAATGTGAAATTCGTAACTAAAATGTCGGATAGGACAATTTTATCTGAATTGAGATAATTTTCTATTTCAGATGGATTGCAGAATTAGGAAATTGCTGTTTCATCTAGCTTGGGGTCCGGAAAAGATGGAGGCTGAAAGGGTGACCACACTCAATTTCTTCATTTCGAAATATAACCTTTATTATTCTAGAATTTTAGTATGGGGAAGTCTGGATATAGGCCCACTTCAATTTTATATCAATTAAATCCCGTGCTCTCTTAAACACCAAAAAATGCGAAATCTTACTCTGTAGTTGGTTGGATTTTTATGTCACAAGGGCCAAGCTGCGCGAGAGAATTTCAAGTAAATGGATATACATACGCAAGGAAATATTTTCTGACACAGAGGAGATAATTCCACACATAGAGGAATCGAACCTTAGCCGTCTACAACTCTCAGGTTGCTAGCGAAATAGGCTAACAATAGACGAAATATAAAAGTGAAGTGAGCAATGGGTAACCTTTTTATAGGCCCAAGATCATGTGACCAAAAATAGTAGTAAAGGCACTCTCAAACTACTTTTGTCTGGAGGGTGAACATAATCATTCATCGTCTGAATGATCCGCGGAAGACGCCCATTCATTGATTCATCATATGATTGGACCGCTCGATAAATAATGAACTTTGAAGATTTCACCACTTTTGTCGCCACTTTACAAAGATGCGCGTTTACCTTTCACCATCTATCCTGATATCAGATGTTATGTCGCCAAACGAGGCGATAAGATGCCAAATCATTCATATCCAATTTTTCATAGTGAGTCATGTGACTACTAGTCGACATGTTGGTCAAACCTTTTGAAGATCCTTTCAATAGTAATGTTCAGTCTTCCTATATTTCACGTCTATGGGGCAAACCCACTGTGTCCCCGAGAGAGAGGCCATACTCTGAGGATAGATTACAGTAAAAGTTTTTATTATTCCGCAGTTGGTAATTTTATTCCAAATTCTTTGATATGCTTATCTATGCATTCACCTAAGTAAATATACATAGAGCCCTGAATTGTTTGATTTTAAATTGTTCTCTTACATTACCAGATAGAAAAAGCTTATGACCTTAACTACAGATTCTGGTGGAGAGTTTTCATTTGTATTTTTCCTTTTGATTATGGTCCTCACAAATCTCCATCGTCCTAACATCTCTGTGTGAGTAAAATATTCCATTCCTTGCGTGTGTTACTTCATGCCGTTTGTCTTCTTCTTGGACAAATACAGCCATTGTACCGAAAAAAAAAAACACCTTTCTGTTACTCCTTTTTTAATTTACTTTTCGCACTCAGAAAGAATCGGACTAATGACCGGGGTTTCTTTCGATGCGTGCGAGAGTGTAGATAACGTAGGCTGCGGATAAAGGTGAACCAACATCTGCGCCAGTAAAGAAGGTGCTTTCATATCTTATGTACTTTTTGATAGGCTCAGAACACTACCTTTCATAGCTGCCACTTTGATCTATTCATTTCCCTACTTTTCAATTTATTTCACAGTGAAATTTAGGTAATATGACACGCTATCGTACGATCCAAATGACGCAATTAGGCAAAATATTAATTTTAAGTAAAAGCTCGTCCCGTTTTTTCGACAAAATTTGATTAAAAAAAATAGTTTATTTACTAAAAATTACATTTAACCAATATAGTGTGTGCCCTTCTGTTAGATGACCTTTCACGATCTCTCTCTCTCTCTCTCTTTCTCTCTTCTCTTGACTCAGAACGGCAGGATTTCTAATGTCAAATGGTTCAGTGATATTTTTCGAAACATACAAAAATTACGATTGGAGGGATTCTTCAATTAAATCAAAGTTACTATATTACACTATTTACAGATTACTATTACTATATTACACTATTTACAGATTACTATTACTCTCTCTATATCACACTATTTGCAGATTACTATTACTATATTACACTATTTACAGATATAGAAAATATTACATATTAATGCAAATCGAATCATTAATCAAATCAAGTACGCTTAGGTTCGTATCGAATTCAAATCAAGGTTCAAACTGCAAATGACAAAAGTTGCAGGTGTGGGAGAGCATTGAAGGCGCATGACGTCAGCGACGCAAGCGCCATCTAAGATTCAAATAATTTCCACATCTCTCTCTCTGGTAGCTGCATAATCCCGCGCTTATAGAATTTCTGAGGTTTCTGGCTAAAGAACTGATCCAGGTGACGAAACTTTCTGAACCACTTACAGGCACGTGGAATAGTCAACGGCCCCCTCATCATACACAACACGTATCTTCTTTTAAGTCTGCGAAGTATTCTTGCCTTTTGGGAAGTAAAAAAGCATAGCAAATCTTTCACACAACTTCAAAACTTTACACGTGTGAAGTAGATAACACATCTTTTTTGTGATGCTATGCCATCTAGCACCCAAAAGGGGACGAACTTTGGCATCAACCCAATATTTACTAAAGGAAGTATTTGAAGACATTCTTAAGGCTTAAGACACAAATTCTTTAAAATTTGTCAAAAACAAGCAAATATTTATTTTGATGTGAGCTATAGAACTCCAGAAAGCAAAATGTACTGACAAAAAAATATCATGCATATTCCTCGACAAAAATTCGTGTCAGTGTTGCTCTAAGAGGCCTTGTCTAAATTACACGGACTTCCCCAGTTTTTACAAGATTTCAAACCTGATTACCTGATTAACAGTTACAATTAAATAAATCATGCGTTTAAAAGACTGAAGATAAGTATTCTTATTACTTTCTCGGACTAAACAAAATTAATGTGCAGATAATAATTATACCCCCATTTGCATTCATAATACTTTTTTAATTTCAATTTTTAAATTCGTCGTATCGAGATTAATTTTATCTCCAAAATGTATTTTATCAACTGTGAATACAGTGCTGTAATGTAAATCTTAATCTATATGAAGTAGTGCCATTTTACGAACAAATTATAATTCAATATTAATTATATTTGACAACGTATTACACCCGGGCATGAATATAGTAGAGGTTATGAAAATTCAAATTCCGAAATTATAACTTCCAAATCCCATTTCATACACTTTTATCAGATTTTCATCATATTACGTTAACCTAGATTTTAGATATGCTCTACAGATGGTCGGTTCAACAATTAAATTCGAAAGCTCTATTCATTCTTTACATACCCATAATGAAAATACATCTAATAATTATTCATTTCTCTCTCTCTCTTTTCTCCTTGGAATCAAAACTATATCCCTACTCAGGAAATGCTAAAAGTGGGAATTTCTAGCCGAAAGTGTTAAGCTTTGACTTGTGTGATGAGTATTCGGATAGTTATTGCATGATTTCCTTTTGTTCTTCAATATTACTGAGTTCTATACATCGTCATCTTTCACTAGGAGAGAGCCTAACAATTGTAACTCCTGCTATGTTCCATTTTCTGTTCATCACATTCTAATTATCTGTCCTGTTTTTAACTAACGTCTCAAATTTAAAAAAATACAATTTTAAATTTGCTAGATTTGATTGGTAAAAATCCCTATTCAAACCTTTTCGCATTTTTACGTTCAGTTTTTTTTTTTTTTTTTTAAACCTTATCTAATTTTTTTCAAGTGGTCTTAACCAATTTCTTTCTAATACTTCGATTTCATAACGTGAAAGTAAAATATATTCAGAAAAGACGAGATGGTTTAGTTTATGTATTAGTGCACCAGGAATCAAATTATTTTCATAGTTATCAGCTCTTATGCATCCATGAGTGACTTTTACATCCGCTTGGTTATTACGATACGAGTATCGGATAAAATTGACATTGTGTGCATGTTGTGGGCAAAAAGAAATATTTTCATTCCCTCAGTGACATTCAAACTTTATAGCAACTGTTTACGAAGTTTATCACCAAAACCGCTAACACAGTAAATAAGTCGAAATATACTGATGCCTTACGTACTCAATATATGGCGCTACAAGGGAGATAAGGGAGCTGAGTAAAGATGACTTAATTGAAATAAAAATTCACACATTTTGTACTTATAATTATGTACAGTCGTGGGGGAAAAACCAGAACCACCTCCTTTATTTCGAGTACTATTCATAGTAGAGCAAATTCAATGTTATCCATTCAATAAGAAATAACGTCCTCTTCAAATTAAAAAAAATTCTTTGGAAGCTGTCATTATATGAAATTTTGCATTAAACTATAGATTAACCTCAATCATATTCTGAATCAGTAAATTAGTTTAAATATGAAATTTCATGACTTTACTATTTTTATAATCTGAGGTATTTATTGTGAAAGTTGTATTCAATTTCAGAGGGATCATCTTCAAATTGAAAATCGCTATTTGTAGATCGAGATTAACTGTAGTTATTCAAGAACTGTTCATTTAATTCTTGACTGAAAGAAGTCTACAAAGAACTTTGAAAGATATGTTCATTCTTAGCATAATCGTTTGACAAATGTTCATTGTTGGCACAAATGCTTAAGAAATGTTCATTCTTGACATAATCGTTTGCAACCAAAAAAACCTACCTACAATTATTTAATGCAATCGAAATGATATTCCTATCATCCAAAAAGTCATTCATTCAATTAATCATTGATTAGTAGAGTACATCAGTACGACATATAACTGGCAAAGGCAATGTATTTTAGATTAAATAAATGAAATCGCCAACCATTTTTCAAAAGTTTACACGTTCTTCAAGTTTGTCATGCGTTTCTTAAACCTTTTGGTTGCACCCTAATATCGCTATAATGAGGAAAAATTAATGTCGCGCAAAAACTAATTATAGGAATGAGCTGAAATTTTGAATGCTCTTATGAAGTTCTTTTCTCAATCGATTCCCATCATAATATGTAAGGTACCAATTCATAATTTTCAAAACATTAATTAAATAATTACTATTGCTTACCCCTATAAACTATTTTTTAAATAAAATATTAGGTGGACTTTGTTTGGGTTATTTAACATTAAACATGGTACAAAATATCAACGCTTCCGAAATATTGGGAAGATATACATAAAAATTTTCTGTCTTTCTCCAGTATTTCTGTATTCATAACTTCACAACAACTAGACCTAATGACATGAAATTAGGTACCTGAAGTTAAATTTTGATTTAGATTCGAAAGTGTGTGACAAAATAGGGAGTTTACTTTGGAAATTATGAAGTTGATGCTCAATATAATATGCAGACGGCCCCTTATGCAATTTTTTTTTCATTTGAATTGACAGAAGACGGTAAGTTTCCGTGAAACGCCATCTTTGCTCTACTATTAAAATTGTTAGAATGAAGAATGATGGTTCGATTTTTTTCCAGCGACTATACGTATACATATATTCAAGTAGCAAATTTAAACATAATAATGATGATAGCAAAACCTTTACAATACTAAATATGGGAGAATATTCTTGAAAACAGAAATTCCTTCTCGTTTATGTTTTTTTAGCAATTCAGTTTGGAACAACTCCTTGAAAGTGAACTTCCAATTCTATAGAAATTCGTAGAAATAAAACAATGAGTGATGTAACATTATATTATTTTACTTTATATTTAGATTCTTATATGAAGCATAACGAAAATATACTCTTACAGTGTATAGCACCACTTCTGGAATACTTGCAACGAATATTCTTCCAGGTGAGAATGAATTTTTTGCAGACAACTTTTCATAGACTAGTACGAGCTATTTGGATTCAAGTGCTTGCTGAATTTACTTCCACATCGACAAAAAATTTGAAGGTAGTATGCTTTTAATGTTGGTCGTACATTCAATAGGTGTACTGGAAGCTTCTCCTTTCACTGAGTCATTTTTGGCAATTATTTAGTAAAACTGCAACATATAAAACCGTTTGTTCGATATGTCTGAGATTTTACGAGTATATCAGGCCTAAAATAAGCTTCAGACAAAATAAAATGAAAGTTGTATCAAATTAAAGGAAATTCCCCCATTCTTCCAGAACATTCGAAACTTATTTTTCAACAGTCATTATTTAGTGTTGTATGTATTTCCAAACGCACGTCATAACCACTTCTACGTTCCGTCCATGAAGAAAGTTAGGTTTGCTTTATAAAATTAAATTTTTAAATACATCAACTTCAACGTCAGCACCATATGAAAATGTAAGGAAAAATAAGGATATGAAATGTTCATCGTTAAACATCTCACAATTTTGGGAATTCGAATTTCGAATCAGAGCTGTATAAGGGGATGTGGAAAAAGTATAAATTTTAGTCATCCATCGTCTGAATTTGTCATTGCAGTAGACAATTAGCCATAAATTTGTCTACTGCAATGAGGCTTCGCGTTCTGATGCTTAAGAAAAGCTGGCCTTATCCTAAAAAATACGAGTGTCAAAAACTTTACTATTAATCGCTATTATTCAAGGGCAGACAATTGAAATAATCCCTAGTGCACTATATAAACCGCATGCATAACACAGCAACCGAATGTATGTGAAAACGTCTTTCTTACTATATATATGTACCAGGGCTGTTCAATAAAGAATGATCGTAATTTTTTTAAAGGTGATTAAAAAAATAAAAAATAAATAAAATTCGTATTGAATGTGTAGCGGGATAAGTGGAGAATAGATAGCGCAAGTTTCACGGTCATGAGGTCATTGCTGAGGCCTTGGCAGCCGCCCAAGAACGCCTAGTTTTACTTTCTCCTACAGCAAAAATGGATGTGACACGCGAAGTGGAATACACTGCATTGAAATTATGTTTTCGCCTTAAAAAATCGCCAGATCGTCAGATCTTTTAAAAAACAATGTCATATGTGTTCCCCATCTTCCATATAGACCTGATGTAGCACATGCGACTTTTTTTTCTTTTCCCGAATTTGAAGTAACACCTCCGGGAAAAGCGGTTTTCATCATCACTGGCAGTGGTAAAAGTTTCGAAGGTGATTATGAAGGACCTGTCAAAAAATGGCTTCCAATATGTGTTTGAAGACTGGAAAAGAGGTGGGATAAGTGCATTGCATGTAATGGAGAGTATTTTGAGAAATACCATAAAAATTTGGAGGATTAGTACAGGAAATTATTTTTTATTAATTTATGATAATTCTTTGTTGAACAGCCCTCGTACATAGATCAATCAACCCTCTTTTTCCCCAAAACTTCACGGAGACATGCAGATGATTAAAGTTTCGTAGTAATCCTGCAAAAGCCCTAGTTGATAGGTAGGTACTTAATTAACAGGTTCAAAATTACGTAGTGTTGTCCTCGGACCTTTCCCTTTGGGTTTGATTCCAGACCGTCGCCAATAGCCCGCTGTGATGCTCCAGTGAGACGTTGATTAAAAATAATACCTCATAATTTTGAACCACCGTCAGACGTTAATACCTGAACTGGAACCCCATTCTCCAAACGTCCGCATCACTCCAATCGCTGGTTGATAGGATTATGGTAAAATCTAGAGCATAATTTTATTAATGTTTCGAGTAATTCTATTGAACGACCAGACTCATTTAAAAAAATCCTTAAGGACTATTAAGGCCTTCAAAGCCCATGTTTACAAGGAATTTAACTAGCCAGCGAACTGTGAGTGAAGATGAATAATTGGCCTTCGAGACGATGTGTTCAATTTTTCGCCCATTAGTCCGGTGATGTGTCCTGAATTGATTAAAAGACAATAAACACTCATGAAGTCCCAAGGAGAGTGTCTTGCCCCCATTACTCACCAATAAATTTTGGCTCCCTTAGCAATTCAATTTCCCATCCGTATATCTGCAATTAGTCTACATATTACTGGGGGAAATAATTTTACCATTAACATCGAACTTTGCGATGCTCATTAATGACTTAAATGCATCGACTTTGCTTGCACTGTTGTCGTGTCGTTCACGAGTAACTTGAGATGCAGAATGGCATCAAGCCGTCTCGCTTTCGCTTAGGTTCCAATGAAGGTGACATGGCAAATGGACAATCTAGTAAACAGTTTTAGAACGACTTGAATGAGAGCTGTTATGGTCTAGGGAGCAATCAGCTATGATAGTCAAACCCTAATTAACTTCATGATTCATTCATACCTAGATCCAAACTTAGCGTTGTAAAAGTAAAAGATCTCAGCAATTAACGCTACTTGAATCTTGCATGCTAAATACATACATGTTAACATGTAAGAGAAAAGCAAAATATCTGTAGTAAGAATTCAATACTACTTTGAATTTATTAAGAATGTCATTAAAATAGAGCTTGATTATATAATATTTATACAATATATAGGTTCTCATGCTTAATTTGCATGTGTATCTAAAACAAGTCTCATCGTATTTCGATGTTTAATATAGAATAGTCTGGTAAGGAATTAGTGTCAAACTTGTGGAAGTCTACTATAAAACTTTATAATGTTTCTTATCGTTGTTGAATTTTTCAGATGCAAAATTTCGGGTAATGCCATTGAAAGTCAAATAAAATATAGGAATTTTAGTTCTATTAAGGAAATATTAAAGAAATTAAAGTGTGATATAACTTTGTTACTTTATTCTGAAGTAGATTTTTAGTATTTTAATTCATTTTTTCTTTGAGCAGGAAAAGCCCAGATTTTACAGAAATTTGTACACTTCGTTGAATATTCTGACTGAATTTTTCCTTGGTGATTCCGTGTTGCTTCCACTAGAAGATTTACAATGCCAAAGCTACATGGTATAATCAATTTTTCTTTACCTATTAGCAAATTAAAATGTTTCCAGCTATAACAGAAAAAAAATGCACTCTCCGTTTTTCGTAATCACAATTTAATAAACTAGAGCTGTACAATATTAAAAATTACAGCTACACGGGCATTAATTACCCAAAGATCCATTTAAACTGCAGACAAAATGAGTGATGATTAGACGAAAAAATAAAAAAGTTTAAATTATTTTCTTTCATTTTAATAAGGACGGATTGAAAATAAACCGACATTTTGGAAGGTATCAGATTAAAATTCAGAATTATGTTTCCTGTTTATGATATGACAAAAGGTAAAAGTAAAACAAGTAAAATTTAATAATTATTTTATTTGTTTGCAACTTGAAAAGCCTACTTTTACTCACTTCTATTAATTTCTTTCTGAATTCTTTTTCATGTGGTGTCTCAGAACACGTTTTGGTCCAATATTACCGAGTCCTTTTGTTTTACAGACTTGTCATAAAAATGCTATTTTAAAAATCAATTTCTATAATTAACTAAAGAAAACTTTTTTTTATCAGATTAACATTTGCAATTTGGTACAATTAAAAATTTTGGAACTAATTTTCATTCATATAATGTCATTTGAAATACATTACAAGATTTCGTGTTTTATAATGGAGCATGAGACAGAAATTAGGTATTATGTTCCTCACAAATTTATAAATGTGCTTTTAAAATTTTTTGAATAGACACATATAAATATATTTTTTTCAATGGTAATAGCACCGGAAATATAAAGAAATAAATGTATTAGTTTTCTTAGAATTTAGAAAATTTCAACTTTGCTTAGAAGTAAATGAAGTTAATTCATGGAATTAAAGGAATTAAAAAATTAAAGTGGTTTTGAAAGAAAATTTTAAACATAGAAGTTCGTCGATTAAAATTTAGGAGTTTCATCAAGATATTAAATAACACATTAATTGTTAAAAATACATTACTTAAATTAGTTTTTTCTATTTCAGTCTGTAGAGCGTGAAGTGAGAATTCATCAATCGGATACATTTCCACTTATTGAATATTATTATTTCTCACGAGCTGAAGAACAGGTGAAAAAAAAAAATTTCTCTTTCCACTTTTTCTATATTTTATTAAATTGAAATAGCATAAAACCACAAACAGTATCGAAAAGCATTGTATCCGTTACAAAAAGTTATGCTTTGCTGAATTCTACTTGACTGTCTACTTTTACTGTCCAATATAAGTTTCGTTTCAAAACTTCATTTACATTGATTTCCACAAATAAAAAAACAGGAAAATCATGATAGAATAAAAATTTAACTGTTAAATTTTTATGAAATTGGGAGTAAATATAAATGATATAAAAAAATTACACATGAATAAAAATAGTAATATAAGATGTATTTTTAACCGGAAAGTTCGACGATACAAAAACTTGTTCTAAAACAGTATAACTGAGTTGAATGTGCAAGCAGGTTCAATAGAAGTGTAGTAACCTCTTATCAATATGTACAAGTTCAAATAAAATTTAAAACATTTTTTTTAAATGAAATAGCAAAGAAACATTTAAAATAATATAAAACAAGTTATTACACAACATTTAGAACAAATTAAACGTCAATCAAAAGCAACAAGAAATTTTTTTAACCGAGAGCCAAATGTGGTCAAACTGTGCCGAACACAAGACAAAGTCAAGTAATAAACAAAAACAATTACATTTTTACTGAAGCTGACGAGATAAATACAACCAGGGAGTAAACGAATCTGCGCCTCCTACAACTCACAGGTTGCTAGAGCAGTGAACAATCCCACAACGCCCTCAACAAAAAAGGCTAAAATGTAGTTAAAATGCGATGATTTAATGGATGAGATGATACAATTTAAAAGACAAAACGGTGCATGAAGGTGGACCGTTGTAGTCCTATCTTCGTAATGTTAAAATGGTCAAGTTTTAAGGAACATTTTCTCAGAATCTTTTATGTGCATTGATTTAAATTTTTTATACAGGTTATGAATGATGCTTCTAAACACTTCAAGACAAAGATTTTTAAAAATCTCAAATTTTGAAATTTTAAGATTTTTTTTCTTTGACTATTTTTATTTTTTATTTTTGAAAAATGACCAATTCTTATCCGTTTTAATAATCATCATCCCTTTTAACAAAATGAACTTTTCTGAGCATATAGAAAAAAATGCCTGGCTTAAAATATGTTAAAGTGCAGGGGTTCACCACCTTTTAGTAACTGCGTACCATTTGAAATTTTTAGAAATATTTGGCGTACCACCCCACAGTTCTATATTTTTTAGAAACATATATCTAATGTCAGAAAAGTGCCAATGGCTTGTTTTATTTTAATTAACATACTAAGAAAGCTTCATATTTTATGATTAATGCACTTGTATTTCGTATTAATGATGTTTTAATAAAGGAAAAAATAAAACGATTGTTGAAAATTATAGTTTTATTTTTATTCACACCGGTTGGGAATCCCTATTATAGGGTATATTACACTTGTAAGCCGATTTTTTTTTATATTTCCTTGAATACACTGAAAAAATGTTTCTTTTATGTAAAAAATATACATTTTGAGATATTGAAGTTTGAAGCTTAAAGGTTTGCACGTATAGATACGTACAGGTATTTTTTTTTAAATTATTTAAAATATTTCTACTCAACGTATCTTCATAAATAATATATAATTTTAAACAGAATTGTATAAACATTTATTTAAATTAAAAAAAAATAATCGATATTTTTAAAGATTTTTGTGCTCTGCTCCCCTCAAGAAAACAGGAAGGTCACTCTTGTGAACACGTCGAGAATCACTGTGCAAACTGTCAGTGAAGAGCTCTCACTCCAGCATGCCCATCTGAACCGTTCTCTGCAATAGCGTGAATGCGCTTCCTTCTGTCAACAGTTGATGTTGATCTTTCTGTGTCGGCAGCAGATATGAGCTGGATTTGTTGAGAGGTCCTTTGTTTCAGTTAACTGCACATGTCAGTCATTAGCTGTCCTAGATTTGTTCTTAGACGTATTCCATTGGATTGATGCAAAAGTTCGTCCCGTTTTCCTAGCTAGATGACATTGCATCGAAAAACCGAAGTGTTATCTACTTCACGCGAGAAAAGTTTTGGATGCTTTTTGAAAGAAGGATTTCAGAGAGTAATTGGGAAAATTGTGTTATTTGGTTATGTTTTTTAAGTGTAAAAAGCATTAAAAAAGGCAGAAAATAAGGAGCATTTTTAACGCATGCTTTTTTTTATTTCCGAAAAGGCAAGAATGCTTTGCAGACGCAAAAGAAGATGTGTTGTGTAGGGTGAGTGTGCCGTCGACGATTCAACGTACCGTTAGTTGTTCAGAAAGTTTCGTCACCTGGATCAGTTCTTTAGCCAGAAACCTCATAACTTCTATAAACGCGGTACTATAGGAGAGATGGAGAAAATTCATCGAAGATACTATTATATTAAATAATGTAATTTTAGTAGAAACAATAACTTTTCTTCATTTTTTTGTCATAAAATGGGATTAACTTTTGCATTAACCCGTCTATGAATTTATAGGACTCAAATTCTGATATCAAGCCACATCTGTTTGACTCTGGCCTGCTTCCATTCAGTCGTCATTGCAAATCTTGTAGTGAATGATGTATCAAACTCATTCCTACAAAAATGGCTATATGATATTTTTCATCCAAATTCTAAACAAGAACCCAAATCCCCCTTTTTAATGGCCCTTTTATACTATTGTCTGATGACATCGTTACACACCACTGATTAAAAATTGCATATTATATTCCGATGGGCAGCATTATTTTTTGTCATATATCCTGACTGTGTGTAAATCTATTCGTTTTTTGACGAGAAATAGCAATTTCTCCTTAATTTACGGAAACCTGTGTTTTTTTGAAGAGACATTTTCAACTAAATATCATGTTAACTTCGTTTATCGTTTTAGCTTGAGTACAAAATGGTGAAGTGTATACTTTATTTATCTCGAGTCTCCTAGGGAAACATTATTTAATATCTACAGGAAAACCTTCAAATTAAAGTTTTACCCAAAAAAATCGTTATTAAATAAAGATGAATCATCATCAGTGTAAATTTTACTTCAATGCAAGTGCACTTCATGCGCCAGTTGAGAAATGTATTACTACAACTTATAAATCACAAAGGATATATAATTCTTTGAGCTGTTCTTACCTTTTTTAATGCTGTAACATTTTCAGCAAGAGTTATTTAAACCTTCAACACCTAGAAATTATACCACCACCACCAGTAATTTTGATTCAATCGATATCCAATAAATCAAACTGCCAAGAATAGCTCATCTTCAAATGGTTGATAAAAGAAAAAGTTCTTGCATACCACATCTTTGAAGCCAGAGGAATACTAATCACTGCAAAGAAGCCAACCGAATACCTAACTGGGGAAAACGATCACCCAAGATTCTATTACAGATTCAGGGCAGAAAGATTATTGGATCAATATCGCTTCGCTGGAGTTCAATACACACGGACTGAATAGCCATTTCAGCGACTTGATTGATGGATTAGGTTCCTCGAGGTGACCCAAATTTCAAATTGACACACGTAACCATCCATTAAAGAATCGAATTATAATGTTCATTACATCAACGCTTGTGTGAAACGATTTTTTTATTCTAATATACAGGCTGGTCAGAATGGATTACACAATTATCTTGCACGCGATTCTTTGTCGAAAACCAACCCTAATAAGTATTGCCCGTAGTGTGATCGAACGCGGGCATTCGCGTCGAAAGTTTTATGGCGTCACTTCTGGTCATGTGGAGCTCCAAACACCAAAGAACCCTATCTGATTATACTTGACAAGGAATCGCAGGGCAGGTGATAAACAATTGTGGGATTCTGTCCACGATGGCTGTACTAAATAAATTTAACTTTCTCTATGCGTTTGAATATGGTACATGTTCACCATCGAATACCATTTTAATAAGTCTTGAAAATGTACTTCAGGATTGCTTTGAAACATTAAAAAGAATAAATGAAATAAAATAAATAAGTTATAGGATGCTTTAAAATAACTTGCTAACTGAGAAAATGTAACCTCAGCAATGATGTAACTGACTATCATTGCTGAGGTATACGACAAAATGGCAAAAGCATAAAGTTTGCCCAAATAGTAATAGTTTCGTTTTGCTTATGTACGTTTTCCAGATAGTTGACTGGTACTTTTTGTGTTAGAAATATCAAACCTCAGTGGTGTGTTATTTTTCAGTTCAATTCCAGAGATGCTCCACTCGGGTACTTGACTGTAACCTCGTATTTCGATGGATTAAGAAATACGGTATACACTGAAGGTAAGTTTTTGCCTCCTGCCAACCATTCCAATTGTAGTCCAGGAATTTTATTGCAACTTTAACTTGTTTCATTTTAGATTATAGATTCAATACTTTCCTAGTATTTTGAATATTGTACATAAGAATGTTTTCTTTCCAGTTGTAAGCGCCAGGGACCTATTACCTTGCGATCCTAATGGTAAGTTGGAGTTTATGTTAGATTACTATACTTAACTGCTCATTGTATCGCGGGCTATACCGCTCTTTTTCATTGCACCTCAATACGCAGAAAATTTCCAATCAATTACTTTAGAATTGGAACCTTAAAGGTTATCTTAAACTGAATAGCTAAAAGATTTAGGTGTCTCGAAAATGTGTGGCGTAGGATCCAAATAACATCAAGTAAATGGGCATACGCACCAGAAAAGTTTATGTCGATGCAGAGGAGAGAATCAAGGGAGGAATCAAACGTGCGCCTCCTACAATTTTCAGGTTGCTAGCGCGAACCCACCGAGTGACCCTAGTGGATAAAAAGGAATTCATATATTAAAGGATTATTATTGCATACTTAGTACGATTGTTCAAACAAATTCCAGCATGGATTTTGTGTTGATAACAACACATTTATTAATGTATTTTTTGATAAATAAATTTTCGTCCCCAAGAAGCATGCTCACCGAGGTGTCTATAAAATCTTCACTTTCATTCGCTTTTGAAATAGAATAAAGAGGATGACACAAATTGTGCAGGAAAAGTTACAAACATAGTTTTGCATAGAAATCCGTGAAGCAAAGCACAATAAATAATGAAGACCAACCGAAAATGACATTTTAAGCTTTTATTTCTGCATATACAAATAAAATGAGTGAAACAATGACATTTCTGGCGCAGCATAACTACAAGATTGTATCTGAGTATGGAACCATTGACAGCAAATGAATGCCCCTTCACTAGACTGTGATTTAATTGGTTTTCATCGCTCCTGTTAGTGAGTTTAGTTTTGAATAAACAATTCCTACAACCGAGTCTTGATTGTTCCATTTTCTTAAACGTAGGCTCAAATTAGAATTTTCAAAAATATTTGACTGAATTGTTTGAAGTTTATTGAAAACATCAATACTATTTTGCGCAGTGAAATTTTTAAAATATTCCCTCAAAATTCGTCGTTATTTGATTGTCAGTAGCCTAACTTTGCATGCATGTAGTCATCTAATCGTGCCGCGATAGAAATACGATCAGTTTGAAGGATTGTGAAGGGAGTATTTCAAGATAACACATAATGTTGTGAATTCCTACTTGTTAAGTTTCATTAGAAAAAAAAAGGTGTGTGTGATACCTGAGAATGAAGCTTTTATCGTTCTCAAAAGTGATACACAATTCAAACCCTGAAAAAAGTTCGGGATAATGTTTTTTAACCAAATGATGAATAATTCTACACTAAATTCTAATAATCGAAATTAAATCGCAAGAATTTAGAAATTATATGTGAAAGTTTACAAATACACTCTTAAGACAAAAAAAAGTTGCACCTGGTAGGAAAAGACCGGTATAAATGAAATTTGGATGATGGGAAAACCTGCGTTGGAGATGCAAATGATAGAAATTTGAGAATCGTTTGGGCATGTACCACGCGCAAGGCAGCTCTCAAACACGCTGCATACCGGGGCATAAAAAGACATCCAGTAGCGCAAGAAATTCATTTCGATTCATGCTGTTGTGCTGGTTACATCGTTTCTTATTGAGTTATGCCTTGGAAAAAAGTTCGCAAGAAAGTTAAGCAACTGGGAAAGCTTGACAGAGGCCGAGTAATTGGGCTCCGAGAAGGTGGATGGTCTAATCGACGGATTGCGCAAAACATTGGCGTTAGTGATGTTACTGTACTTTTGCACGCTGTTGGCAGCGGTGGATCCACCAAGGCACATGCCAGCGTCAAATAGGCTCAAGAAGGCCTATAGTAACCGGACCGAGAGAGGATCGACGTGTTATAAGACATCCGCGTACTGATCCAACAGCCACTGTTCCAGACATCCAACGGGCAGTTGGAACCTCTCTTGATCATTTAATATGGGATTGCACCATTTGTCGACGGCTTCACGACGTTGGACTAAACTCACGTAAATTGTTACGACTACTGCCTTTAACAGCATTGCATCTCTGTCAAAGACTGGAATGATGTCGTGCCCAGATGGAATCGAGTGGTCTTCACTGACGAATCCCGATTCTGTCTGGGTGGAGATGACAATCGATTCCGTGTGTGGAGGCAACGTGGTCAGCGCCAAGATTCACGGTTTGTTGTGCAGTGTCACACGTCCAACAGACCTGGTGTAATGGTGTTGAGTGCAATTGCGCATAATGTCAAATCACCTTTGGTATTCGTTACGGCCTTTTTGACAGGCCAGCGTTATATACAAGAAATTTTACAGCCAGTTACGCTCCCATTCCTGAACTCCCAGGTTCACCCTCTTTTTCAACAAGACAACGCTCAAACACATATTTATGTCGTCTCTAGAGCTTGTCTATGACACAACGATATATTACTATGGCCGGCATACGCACCGGACCTGTCCTCGATCGAGAATGTATGGGATGCCATTGGAATTTTTTTTTTGTCTTAGAGTGTACATTCTTCTTTCACAGATAAATTGAAAACTAATTTTTGTCAATAATTGACACAACCAGAAATCAACAAATACCATTAACCAATTAGGTACTGCAATCACACAACGCCTTTAAAGCCGGTCACAAGGGGACAGCAAAGACGTGACAATAGAGTGCCGGAGAAAGTTCCCATTTGAAATGAGAACTGAACTTTTACACTAAGATCAGCGTCAAAAATGAACTTTGTTTTTAAAATGGTGTTTTCTGATTCAATCGGTGACTATATTTTAAATAGGGGAAATCAGGCTTCTTTACTAATCTTTACTCGAATTGACTATTCTACCTACTTTTTAGAAATTAGTGAAATAAATGGTATTATGTACGTTATGCACTTTGTCAGCAACTGAAAAAAATAATGCAATCTAATAACAAAAACAATAATACTCTTTTTATTTCAAGGTCTCAGCGATCCCTTTGTGATTTTGCAGCTAGTTCCAAAACATTTGTTTCCAAAAGAGGCAACTTTCAAATCTAGCATTCGCATGAAAACCTTGAATCCTATTTTTAAGGAAAAATTTGAATGGTAAGTCTCAATTTATCATTCTTAACAGAAATATTACTTTCACATAAACTTATATAAAAAAAAATTGGCGGATAAATCTTGACATTTTGAATTTCATTTAACATTTTGTTCCAACTCTCACATTATATATTGACTTTCGAGACTTTTAAGAGTTCTTTTTCTATAAAAAAAAACACGTACAATTTTGTAATAGTTTTAATTTGCATGAGATACCACAAAGTGAAAAACAAATCAGGGAAGTGCACAGTTTATCCTCCAAATGGTTTTGACGTGACACCATGATCTGACCAATTGTTCTAATAAAAATATATATCGTCATAAAAATATTGCCGATTTTTTTTATCATAACGAGGTCAATACCAGTTCAGTTTTCCTATAATGACGACTCGTCCATCAAGATCTAGTCAATATTTTTCTAATGACGAGATACCTCGTCGAGAAAGCCACCGGGAGGGCAAATGTATTCTTTTGCCGGTTCAGCTATTCCTGGCGAAATACGATGAAAAAGTATGACCAACCTTATGGAGTTAGGCTTTGGTTCATTTTCTGAGGAATAATAGCTTCCTTCCACTAAATAGCATGAAAGAGTATATTTTAATTTATGAATGGAATTTTTTAAATGTATTGTATAGGGCTGATAAAAAAAGTTCGTAATGTTTGTTTTTTATAAAAATTGAAGAAAAATTATTTTATTTACTAAAAATTGTATTTAATAAAAAAAGTATGTGCCGTTCTGTTCGAACACATTTTCCAACTCTCTCTCTTTCCGGCAGCTGCATAACCCCACGCTTGTTAAAGTTCTTAGGTTTCTGGCTAAAGAACTGATCCACGTGACGAAACTTTCTGAACCACTTACGGTACGTGGAATCATCAACGACATCCTCATTCTACACAACACATATCTTCTCTTGCGTCTTCGAAGCATTCTTGCTTTTTTGGAAATAAAAAAGTTGATGTAAAAATGCTCCTTATTTTCTGCCATTTTTAATGCCTAACAAAATTTAGAAAACATAACCCATTAACACAATTTATTTCCAAGTACTCGCTGAAATTCTTTCCTTCAAACATTTTAGAACTTTACTAGTGCGAAGTACATAACACTTCGGTTTTGCAATACAATGCCATCTAGCACCAAAAACGGGACGAACTTTTGCACCAACTCTATAAATACAAGGAATATCTTTATGTACCTCCAAGAAAAACCCGAAGATGACGAATCAGTCGCGACATCAAATGTTCTTCTGTTGGCTTGGAAGCTTGGAGAGTGGGATGCCAGCTCAAGTGCCGATCATTTCATCTGACCATGGTTCAAAATTATGTGGTGTCCTCGGATTGTTCCAGTCGAAGTTGATCCTAGACAGTTGTCAATAGCTCCAGTGTAACGTTAATAATTAACTACCTACCTAACCACCTTCACATAATTGATAAAAAGTCAGGTTCCTTCAAAACTAATTCTTGATATTTTGATTTTTAGGCAGATTTTGCCAGAACTGCGTCACAGTAAAGGGGCTGCTATTAACTTCGTCGTCATGGATTTTGATTTCATGAGAAAAAATGATTTCGAAGGTGAAGCTTACTACCCGCTCTGCAAAATGATCGACATCGCTGAGGGATCAACAGTGCCAGAACCCAAAGAGCTTATTCTGACGTGTCCTAGTTTTAACTGTGAGTATTCTGCTATTCTGTTACCAAACCAATGAGATCTCACCTGAAATCTTGTAGTCGTTCGTTTGTGTAAACTTCGTGTATTACATTGAAGTGAATGAACTTTCTAGGTGATATCTTGGCCGCTCTAAGTAAACGAAGCTGGGACAAGGAAGCCACCAAGATGCTGCAAACCGAGAGGAAAAAAACATAATCCCCGTTTGACATGGAGACCCAAAAAACTATATTTATATATGCCATCCGAAAAAGGTATCGGATTTCAACAACCTTTGAAAACTGATGATAATAATTCATAAATATATTCTACAGTTTCATACACATTGAAAGTAGATGAGTAAATTATTACTTGAAATATAAATGTAATACAGTAAAAATAAATATCCAAAATTGATAAATTTATGTCGCACTGGAACTACACAACGGACTTTTCTAATATTTATGTAACCATTTTTGGGATGTGATGTTAATTTGCAACAATTTTTTATTCCTAATTAATCAATCAAATACAATTGAATTAACATATATCCTAGTAAATGAGCTAAACTATGAGTTAAGTTAAGAAAAGAAATCGTTAACAGAGAAAGTGGAGCTGAAGTGTCTACTTTTAAAACTATTTGCATTTTTTAAACTAATACATATATTTCCATTAGTAGAGTTTGCATAAATGTGTGTCATCTGTAGACCTGTTTCTTTTAATAGTAAACAGATTGAATATTTGAATTTCATTTGTATTATGTTCCGTGTTGTGTTTCACATGAATATTCATCTATCAATGTCTCTCTAAATGTAAATAAAAGAGGGATCGTATTTCTTATTTCCTTCCAAGGTATTTAATTTAAATTCATATGTAAATTTATCTAAACGTCTAATGTTTTAAATTCAAGTCAAATATAATTATTATATTGATGAATTTCCTTTTAGTATTTTGAAATATTGATTGTGATGTCTTTAACATTTACGTTCAATTTTTTATGGGCTCATGAACTTTTTATAGTACGTGTATTTAACTATCTAAACTGTCAAATAAATGTTCCTACTATCTATGCTGGAAACGTGCATTTATCTTTCGAAATCTAGTTTATCACTAAATTTACAGGACTGAAAATAACTGAAGGAAAACTATACCTAAAACTTAAACTTCACAAATAAGGTGTAAATGTTACTGAAGAAATCTGGTGGAAATTATTGGATATAAATTGCAATTTATACCCTTAAGAAAAAGCTGATAAAGACAATGTACAACGAATGTGATAACTGTTAATGT